>JAUMHN010106452.1:0-24694 GCA_032360265.1 Heliamphora ciliata
TAAATTAACATGATAAATAAAACAGATATACAATCATCCACGCAGTTCATATATATATAAACACGATATGCATATATTGAGCTATTTCAGTCTCTCTAAGAGAATCAGCTGTTTAAATTCCTGTTCGCTTTTAATTCAGTGTCCTAATTGCATCAAGCATCTCTGATACTATCTGATATATCAATATATATCATATCAGTCTCGTAAATATCATAATATACAACAAAATCAGTCCCATGAGAGAAAAAGTCATCGGCAACCACCAGCAACCTTCAGGCGGCTCCTGTCGCCTTATCTGGGCTTGATTTTCGACGAGCTTTATACCGTTGAAAAGCTCTCGAAATATGAGATTTTTTTGTAAAAAAATTTGCTGGAAAAATGCCCGAAAAACAGTCAAAAAACTGTCCGAACAACAAAAAAATATTGTTGGACGCAACAGCACTGCGCAGCCAACTTCCTGGAACTTTTTCGACCTTTTCTCGAACTTAGTTTTCGACGTACTTTATATCAAAAGAAATCTCTCAAAAAGTACTATTTTTTAATAAAAAAATTCTCAATAACAGCCCGAAAAACTACCAAAAACACTGCCCAAAGGTGTTGTCGCTGCACCTAGTGCTGTTGCCTTTAACCGCCAACTTCCCAAGGTCGTTTCGACCTCATTCGAACTCCGTTTTCGACGTACTTTATATCAAAAGAAAGCTCTTAAAAAGTACTCTTTTTTTTCAAAAAATTTCTCAAGAACAGCCCCTGGAGAACTATCAAAAAACTGCCTGGAAGCTGCTACCGTCGGGTGCCACCTGGTTGGGGTGTGATTTTGGTCCAATTTTTTTTTGATTTTTGAAAGTATTTTGAGGTATATTTTACTGCTATTTTATATTTAAAAACTTTCTAAAAAATAGTCCCAAAAATGGGCCGAAAAATCATAAAAACCACCGTTGAACCGCCGTCAGCAAAGCCGCTGGAATCGAGCTGTTTCAATAATTTTTCCTTACTATTTTTGACTTATTTTTTATGGTTTTTTTATACATAAATACTGTATAAAAACTCACCAGAAAAAACTATTTAAAACTATTAAAAACTTACAGCGATCTGTGGCCCGTTAAAACCCGAACCACCGCCGGTACCACCTCCGTTCTTCGTATATTTGGACATGTTCAACCTATTTTTAAATAATCTAAACAGATATTTAAAATACATAAAATTAGCTATTACATCGGTCCTATGTACCGAAGACTCACATTCAATCTATCACAATCAACCTCCGTGATTAAAAAAATAATCATTATTCACACCATTCAATCAAACATGAAAAAGAAATGACGATCATAAAATCGGGATTAGAACGCCTGCAAAACAAAGTTAGCAACAGTTCTAAAATTAATCGACCTCGTTAACTAAAAACATAAAACAAAATGACTTTGATACCAATTGTTGGAGGCAAGACTTCCAAGATCTTTGTTTTTGAAAACGATTAACGGAAAAAATTAACTGGATGGGCAATCACCAAAACGGGCTCTAGATAAAGTTTTTGATGACGAACGATCAAAATAAAACCGTACATCCAAGGTTAATTTAGAAGAATATATTTTTACTGGTCGAATCTTCAACTACGATTTGAATTCGAGTTGAAACTCTTGTCTGATCTTCTACTGTATTCCTTTATGCAATTTTTGGATATAATGTGGGTTATAATCCTCTGAGAACTTATATCGGCATAATCATGACAGCTTTAGTCTTAAAAGACAAGTTATGAAACTAGTTCAGCCTACTCGCAGATATATAGGGTTATAGCAGAGACTTGTGGAGTAATTATGAGTAAGACTTCCAGTGGAACATAGACACGTATTAGTGATTTCTATAATTAAGCAAACCTCATAACAGTATCTGCAATTATGAAAAACCAGCAGCGATTTTGTAATTTTCATAAAACACTGAATTACAATTTACATTACTAAATAACTATAATTGCACTCTGACCCATAATCTCAAGACCATATAGCATTGAGCTCCTGTTATTAAATGCTTACTATTTCTCCACACGTTAAGATTTTCGATACCTGCTAATTAAATTTAATTACTAACAATTTAATTTAATTGGCATCTTGATATTCCTTAAGCCCTTTCGCTTAATTTATTTGACCGTCGGATAATTAAATCCACCTGTAGGGTTTAGCCCGGTCAAAATTAAGGGGGTATCGTCAATCCCGATCTTTTGGGACGTGGATTCCGTCAATAATTAATATTCGCCATATAAATAATATCGCTATCCAACTCACCGGGAATATAGACCCATATAAGATCGCACCATCTAATGAATCAAAACAACGAATATTAAATATACATAAATCATTATTTATTTCAGGATTAAGAGAATAAGTACTATTCATAACAATCTTAGGGTAGAATAAATTTATATAGTCAGTATAAAATTAACTATCCCAAATGTCCCATTTAATACACACAAAGTGTACTAGCACAGAAAGTCAGAATAATAGACGACGCTATTATCTATTCCCTGTAACCGAGACAAGCCTACTAAAACTCTGTGCTACAGTCGTACCGATGGTATGTCAATTTTCATCTAAACTGTGAGCATAAAATTTATATTCTATAAGAATCTAAAATCTGATCTTCGGTGTGCAAACTATATTCTATACACCAGATTAAATACTATACAGAATATCGAGCATCCATGCATAACATTAAAGAAATGATACACATACATTACTCATAAAGATTCTCATAAAATAAAAAATTAATTCTATTAAAAAATAAAAATAAATACTAAAAACATGATTTTCAGTATACCAACCCTAACAGTCTGCGTTATTATTTCCGCTGCGTAGGGAATTTAAGCCCTTAAAATCCCAGCAAACTAGTATCAAAGCATTGGTTATTGGCTTAATCACTCGATCGCAATAAAGATGAAAAATATTATGTTAGAGATCCCTACAGACTAGTAGGGGCAAGGTGATAGGTGGAGTTACCACTACCACACAGGTAATCCAGCGGGTACAGCATAAATCCCTGGTATATGCGGCTTGGTCAGATCAGTTAGATCGACAAGCGTAGTATATCAGATCTTCAAAAGAAGACACTAAGAGTCAAGGTGGAGATCAACCAGATCCGTTCACCCAGAAAATCGGGTGATTGGGGTTCAAATCAGTAGTAGTGGAGATCTTTCGTCTTACTAGAAGGCTACAAGCAGATCAAAAGAGGATCAGCAGTAAGTAGTAGTGTCAGAGAAAGTGGAGTCATTACAGAAGGCTGTTGATTATGAACAGAGAGGGTGGAGCACCTACACCCGTGAAAGGGGTGCAGGACGAGCTGGTCAGCATATCTTTCAGATTATGATGGTTCAGAAATTCGAGCCAAGGAGGAGATTGTTGGGTTGGTGTCTCGTATTTCTGACATTCCAGTTTGGTATGGCGTCCAAATAGTGCTGGTGACAACTAGGGTTTCGAAGGAAGCTCTCGAGCTGGTGATCTCTCAAGCAATCATTTCACTGCTCGGGCGGTGGTATCTGCAGGTGGAGATACCGAGGGTTATGAAAGACCGCTTGATAGACCGCTCGAGCGGTCTATCCGAGGGCCACCTGCTATAAGGCAGTTAGGGTTTCAACCATCTCATGGTTTGACCTAGGTTTAGGTTTATATAAAGGGAGTTTAAGCACCAAGAACTTAAGACACAGGAGCGATGTAATGATACACTAGAGAGTCTCAGGTTAAGGTTAGAGAGTATAAAAAGAGGCTCAGATGTACTAGAGTAAGGCTCAGATTTAAAGATTAGAGAGTGTAGAGCTAGTTCTTATAATCATTATTGATAATAGTAGATTATTCCTTCTTGTTCTCCTGTAGAGGTAGATAGTCAGTCGAACTACGTATATCTTTGTGTTCTTTGTGGATGTTCTTGTTCAATCTTTATTTGTTTTGTGTGAATTACAGCTTACGTTTTTATTTCCGCTACGTAGGGAATTTAAACCCTTAAAATCCCAACACATAGATGCCTCGACAAGTGGGGATAATCAAGCTTGTTTCGCTTTTGAGATAAAAATATGGTAAAGAGATTATAAAAGGAGATAATCATGGAACCGTCGGCAACATTACTTTGAATTAGAAAACTTGCGTCAAGCCATATTATGCACCAAATGAAATAAATTTAGATAAATTATAGTAATAATATAATAATATATTAATTTTTTAAACACAATAAAATAAATAAAGATATATATTCTCAAATTGAAAAATAAATATATCCTAGATTAAAATTAATAAATAAATAAGATTGTTTTGATTAAATTAAAATAACATGTATCAAAAAATAAAAGGCCATATGATATTCTGTTTTTACACAAAAGTTTCAAACATCGCCTTTAAAAGTAAAAGTTGTTATTATTAATTTATTATTCTTAAGATATAGATGCAAATAAAAAAAATAAATCCTCTATGAAGAAATTTTTACTTAATTACTATCCTCAAAATCACATAGTTCTTCTTGATTTTGTTGCTGTTCATTTTACTGTCATTAGAATTACTCGTGTTATGAATAAAAAAAACATATTTATATTTAATATGTTTTAATATTCTATTTTTTTAGTTTTTATCTTAGATCGGGTTATAAAAATTATATTTGTTTGGCATTAGATTTTTAATATACAATGAATAAATAATTTATCAAAAATGAAAAATAACTTATAATTACTAAAACAAAGATAATATATTTAAAAGGACAATCTAGCTTGTTTCGCTTTTGAATGAAAATATGCCAATATGGTAAAGAGATTATAAAAAGAGATAATTATGGAACCGTCGGCAACATTACTTTACATTGGAAAATATTGGTTGGAGTGGCGATCCATCGCCCTTCATGATCATCCATACCCCGGGGGACCTACCTCTCTACCCCCGGGAAGGTTAAGCCTCCAGAACTAACTTTGAAAAACTCTAGGCCGATTATTTTAGGCCTCCGTTTGGCTACGGCTTTAAATCGGTTTAAAGTTATTTTTTAGTTTTTGATTTAAAATTTAAAAAGTTTAAAAAGCTTCGCTTGTTAACTCTTAATTTTTAGTCTATTTACTTTTAAGTTTTTTGGTTTTTTGGCTTTTTGATTTTTCTTATAACAAATTTTAATTTTATCTTTCTACATATAAAATTACACAAATTTCAATCAAACAATCATAACCAGCTCATTTAGGTTAAAGCAAAACCATGAAATTTCATATTGAGCTTATTTAATTTTTTTGGTAGTTTAAAAATCACTATTTTTCTAACCAAACGAATTTTTTAACTTTTTGACTTAATTATCCAAAAAATAATAAAAATTACTCCAAAATTTTTTTTTTTACTTAAAGTGACTTAAAACCAAGTTACCAAACGAGCTCCAAATGTGCTCTTAATTCATTCAATTCAGCCACTTACGGAAAAAGTTCAAATTAAAAGTTTTTTTTATTAAAGTTTGAAAAAATTAATAAAAACAAAAAACTGTTATTTTGGCTGTTTTAACACTTTTTTCATCTTCTCTGGATTTTTTTAATTTTTAATCCATTTTTTAAAATTTTAATAATAATAGAAATCTAAAAAGTTTGTCGACGTATTTGAATTTTGTTGATTTGTTTCTAAATACCAAAAAAATTATAATTTTTTGTTTTTATCCTACAAAGAGGCAAACTCACCGTCTTGAAGTACTTTCTATTGTTACCTCATTCTTTTGGTTTTTCTGTTTGCACACACATTCGGCAATCCGAACCACATGAGTAATTACGCATTTAAGGGTAATATTGACTATTTTATTTTATCAAATTTTATTAATTATATTATATCTCATTATTATTAAGAGTGTTCGCGGTTTAATTTGGTTCAATTTCGAACTAAATTAATAATCAAATCGTTTTAAATAGCTCAAGAAATTTAAGAACTGAAACCGAACCGTGAACATCATGGAACTGGACTAATTGAACCAAACTAAGCCAATAAAGACAGTTCAATTCTGTTTTGAAACCGCAGTTCTAAGACAAAATACTTAGGTCATTTTTAATAATGTTTATGTGTTTATTGTTTTTTTTTCTTATTTTTAAATTTTTTGTAAATTGTAAAAAAAACTCGTTTGGTAGTTATTTTTGTTTTTTAAAAAGATATAAATAATTTTTAAAATTTACTAAATTTTCGTAAATAGAAAAAACGTATGTTCACTTGTTTTGTAAATAAGTTTTATTCTCTATTTTTTTCTCCACCACTATCCGCCACCCACTTTGACTACCACTTCCGATCACCCCCCTCTGGTCACCACCTTTGTCCACTGTCTTTGGCCACCACCTCCGACCATTACATCTGACCACTTTCTTTGATAGCCACCGTCTCCGACCCTCATTGCAACCTTTTGTTATCATCACCGGATACCACCTCCAGTCATTATCTCCGATCACCACTGTCCAAAATTTTATGTGCCAAACATATTTTTGTTTTTGGCATTTATAAAAATAAACAAAAACATGTTTTTTGTTTACTATAAAGGAAAAATAGAAAATTATAAACTTTATCAAATAAGGTCTTATTATTTATTTTATGTTACAAAGATGTATATCTATTTTTTCTTTTCGTTTTTGTCTATTTTTAATTTATATTATTTTATTTTATATTTTATTTTGTCATTTGTTTCATAAGATTATGAAAAGATATTATCATATTCATAAATTATCTATTATATTTAATCCCTTTAAAGAATATTTTTTCATATTTTATCCCTTTAAAGTTTATTATTTTTCATATCGATTTGTAATAATCTATGAATTATATAATTTTGGTGCGCTATTGCTGCCTTGATATGCGATCGTCTTCCAGCGACTAGGATCACCTGAGATCAATCAAGAAATTGTTAGAAAAGGGTGCCAGAGTTTGATCCGGCGGGCTTTCCCCGATGATCAAGTAAATATTCTGGTGGAGTAGTGGCTAAGTAAAAAGATACCATTAGAGAGAGAGAGAGAGAGAGAGAGAGAGAGAACCAGAATATGTATACCTTTATCCCTGCAGCGGTTCCTTTTAATGGATCAATGAGATACGTGGCTAACATACCACGTGAGAACTGTTACAACTGTATCTTTGGGAATTCTAGATTTTAGCCACACGTTGTATATGACACGCGCCAGGACTGGCTAGAGGAGAAGGGTGGAACCTTGATCACTGAACATTAGGTTTTGATCGAATGTATAGGTTTGCCTGTTGACTAAGATACTTTGCCACTAATCAGCAAGCAGGTATTTCTCTTGGATAAGTGAGCTTAATCTGTATACGGACTCGGACAATGTAAGTTTTGGGCCTTAGTATTCCAATCTCCATCAATGGAAATCGAAAAAAGGATTTCCATTCTTCATTGGTGGTTTTTTATGTACATGGTTAGAACAAAATCTATGGCTGAAGAGACAAGTTGAATCAGAATGAATCCGAATATGCAAGCACAAGAAGAAAATCAACAAGCTAACCCTTTGTAAGAACAGCTCCAAAACTTGATGCAAGTCATTTTTCAATTAGTCCAACAAAATCAAGAGCTACTGTAGCACATCAAACAACAATAAGGAAATCGTCACCTCCCTAGGCAATTAGCCCCCAAGCCCCACGAGAGAATGAGCAAGATGGAGAACACATCGATGCAGCTCGTGGCCATGGAAACCTTCAAAAAGAAGAACCCGAGGAGGTCGCAAGCGAAATCAATCCCACTGATCCGTTAAATCAGGAAGGAAATATACTAAATAACCAAAAAGAGAAAGCAGAGCATTTAAAGATATAAACAGCTTGGGATGAACAAATCCGAGAAGTTAAAGCCCAAATCAACAATATGATGGAGGTGATCAAAGGTAAAACCCATTGTACTTTAGAAGATTTGATGCATAAAATGGCTCCCTATTCACAACAACCATAATGGCAGCTCCCCTGCCTCATAAATTTAAAATGCCCCTGATAAATATGTTCGATGGAACATCTGACCCGTTTGACAATCTCGACAACTACAAGTCTATGATGTATCTCCATGTTGTCCCAAAGGAGACAATGTGTAGTGCATTCCCCACCACACTTAAGGGACCAGCCAGGATCTGGTTTGCCAAATTAAAGCTAGAATCAGTGGAGTCTTTTTCTTAGCAGAGTAAATTGTTCGTATTCCATTTTATTAGAGGCCAGAGGCATAGGAAACCAGCAACCTACTTGTTAAAGATAAAACATACGAAGGGTGAATGCCTGAGAGACTATGTGAATAGGTTTAACCATGAAGCGCTCCAGGTCAACAAGATAGATGAAAAGGTGGACCTAACAGCCTTCATTGGTGGGCTTTTACCATCTCGATTCCTTTCTTCTCTATCAAAAACCCCTCAAATTGACATAAATGAGCTTATGGTCAAAGCTCAAAAACACATGAATGCTGAATATGCCATTGATTCCAGGTGTTCAAATCATAATGATGAGCCAACTAGGGCAGAGAAAAGATCTATAGAAGTCGAGAAACAAATACCACCCAGGAATCCTGAGCAGCCGAAAGACAAGATGGTGGACATTTCTTATCGCAGATCTGTAGAAGTCAAGTACAAGGAGTACACTCCTTTAATTGCCCCATTGGAACAAGTGTTATTCCACATCAAAAGGGATCCTGATCTCAAGTAGCCAGCTAAGTTGAAGAGCCATCAAACAAAGCGTTCCAAAAACAAATACTGTTACTTCAAAAAACATGTCAATTCCTATTAATTTTACTATCTAGGTAATAGAGCATACCAAGTAAAATTAAATAGTTAACATCGATTCGGTCCTATAAATAATAACAGTGACTCAAATAGAGAGGATACTATTATTTATAACAAAATGTTTACCGTCACTTAATTCCAAATCAATCGCTTCGCAATGAACACATCAGATGGAGAACTGATTCAGACTAACAATTATCCATAATTATCTCTAAAGGAGATTTGTACCGGTGATACTGTAATAAATTCTGTCTAATATGGGAGAATGCCTTGAAGCCAACACATAAAATTAATTACATCACTTACAAACTAGTGACGGAGATCCTGAGATTTATTTGTGAATAAATTGACTCACACACTTAGTTTTTAAAATAATTTTGAGGGTTATGAAAACTGTTTAATAATTTAAAATAATTTTGAGGGTTATGAAAACTGTTTAATAAAAATAAATTTATAATTTTTGAAAATCATATGTTACAAAAGATTTCAATTTTAACCATCTTTACGTGTTATATGTGTAACAAATAAAAATTTTAAATTTTATTTTTATATTAAAAAAACTTAATGTTAAATAAAAACTTAAGAATTTTAATTTTATTTCCCGTTACACATATTTTGAAAAAAATAATTTATTTAAATTAAACTCTTTTTAATTAATTCAAAAATTCAAAATTAATCGGCATGTTTTCCAATATAGTAGATTTAAAAAAAATTATCTTAAACGTGTTTTTAAGTAACAAAATAAAATTTTATTTTTTAAAAAAAAAATTAATTTAATATAAGAAAAATTAATTTTATTTTTTCGTTACAAAAAAAATAATTTAGAATAACTGAATTAATTAAACTTTAACATAAAGTATAAACCAAATAAAAACCATACACGCATTTAATTAAAATAAATAAATAACTACATAATATCCTGGCTTTATGGTCAAGCTAAAACTCCTAAGCCAAAGAGTTCATGTTCATCTAGAAAACCTGTAATTCTGTCAGAATCAGAATTCTGATTTTTTAGTTTTGTCAGAATCAGAACTTTGCTGCTATCACAACTCTATAGCCAACAGAACTCCTTAGTACACAGCTACTGCAAGTCACAGCCAATGCCAAACCTGCTGCCGCTGTTGTTGCCGTTGTTGCCGCCCTGCTGCCGCAGCAAGCTACCCGCCGTCGCCAACGTCGCGGTTGGCCGCGCCTGGCTACGTCGCCCCGCGCCTCGCCGCCGCAACTGCTGTGTGTTATGTTGCGCATTGCCATGCTGCCTTGTTTTTCGTTCTTCACCTGTTCTTCATTCTATCGAAACCAAAACAAGAATATAGAATGAAAAAATAAAAATTTTATATAGATCATATGCCTTTGAGGAGTTCACAACCAATCTACTAGAATCAACCCTCGTGGTTAAAAAATAATAATCATCATTCAGACAATGCAATCAAACATGCAAATAATAATGAATATTAAAGCAGGGTTTAGATTGCTTGCAAAATAAAGTTAGCACAATCTAAATCTACTCGAACCCATGATTCAATCATACATAATCAAAGACGGCTCTGATACCAATTGTTAGGACAAACTGCTAAGATCCTAAGATTATGTCTATGATTTTAATCAAAAATAATTCGTACGGACAATCGCTGAAATATGCTTCAGAATAATTTTTTTTGATATCGAACAATTAAAAATAAAACCCGATATAACTCTCAAAATTAGTTTAGGATTATACCTGTCGAAGACCGAATGGATTGATTCCGTTTGCTGTCACAAATTTTAGTCAATAAGCTGTCGTGATAATTAACTAGAAGTTAATTCTCCCAAACAAGCATTCTGCTGTATTCTAGGATGCTAGAACACGAAAAAAGTATGAATTTTAATCTATCGTGATCTACAAAACTTATCTAGCCAATGTGAAAACCCTGTGTGTAGAGAATATGATTGGCTAGGTTTTATAACATCATATAAATAGATTACAGTAGGGATCTGTGGAGTAAATAAGACATAAGTTTCTAATGTAATTATAAAATCCTACCTTAACCCAAAAATAATTTCATAAAAATATAAATTATGATTCATTCCACTAAAGAATTATAATTGCACTTCCAGCCTTATTCTCAAAATCGAAATATTCGAGCTCATGTTATTAAATGTTTATTTATTCTCACCATGTTAAAATTATAGATACCCACTAATTAAATTAAATTAATAAAAATTATATTTAATCAGTTTCTTCAGAAAATTCTTAATACTTTTTACTTAACTTATTTGATTGCTAGATTATAAAATTTACCTGGAGGGTTTGACTCGGTCAAAACTTATAATTTTCCTCAATGGGGTATCTCCAATCCCGTTCACAGGACATGAATTCCGTCAATAATTAATATTCACCATATAATTAACGTCGTTATCTAACTCACTGCGATTATAGACCCGTAAAAGATTACACCATATAATGAATCAAAATAACAAATATTAAATATATATATATATATATATATATATATATATATATCTAATAATTATTTCGAAATTAAGAGTATAAGCACTCATAATAATAATGAGGTATAAATTAATTTATAAAGTTAGTATAAAATTAAATACCCCAACTTGATCCTGTTTAAAACGCACAAAGTGTACTAGCACAATGAGTCAGAAAATTGTCGAACGGATTACCGTTCATCATAATCAAGATAGATCTACTAAAATATTGTGTTACAATCGTACCGATAGTGTGTCTATTTCCATCTAAGACTGTAAATCAAAAATTTATATTCTATAAGACCCGATAATCTGATTTTCTGTGTGTAAATTGAACTCTACGCACCAGTTTATATACTATGTAGAACAAAAGACACACATGAACAATATTAAATAAATAATAAAATACATACATTGCTTATTAAGATTCTCATAAAATAGAAAAATTAATTTTATTAATAAATAAAATTAAATACTAAAATCAAAATTGTAATTTTTAGTATACAACCCTAACATGAACTCATTCATAAAATCCACATGAGGGGATGTAGAAGCCTCGGTCAGTGAAGCTACGATTGTGAGGGGATGAGGAGCCAGGATAGTTGCAAAAGCGGGTCCATATATCTGTACGCTCCCTGTCGAGCCGACCTCTAGGTCGATCACTTCTTTGGGAAAACTCCAGAGGTCACCACCTTCTTGTCCTCCAAAGCCACCCTCGACCTCTTTACTAGAGAGGGAGCAGAGTCCTCATTTAAGTGAGTGAGGAGGAGCAGGTCTCTTTGCCATATGTAAAAGAGGAAGAAAGAAGAAAAAATAGGTAAGAACACAATAAGAAGTTAGGTAAAATAAATAGAATGGAAAAGTTGGTAGTTCTCATAGGAGACGTCGGGGCTTAACAAATAGGCACTGAGCCTCTCGGGTGTCACGAGGTAACTAAAAATCTAAGTAGGAAAATTCTGAGCAATCTTGATATGACTACTAGCCAAATGGTTGATCAAAGGTTCACGGATACATATTTGGTTTGAGGAGAACCCCTTAAACGTTGGACATGGGGCAACAGGGGCCCACCTCTTCTATGGTTGGAACTTTCAGCCCTCTCTAGAAATGAAAATGTCTCTCTTTCCAATGTTTATTAGAAGAGGAGCACTCCTGAGCAAGAGCTCGGTCTTCAGACCGAAACTAGAAGAAGTACCAACCCAGTTGTTTTTCTTTTGGTTGGTAGCAGTGGAGGAATTCCTTCATGGAGAAGTGGTCCAAATCCCTAGTACTCTCCTCCAAGAGGATAATCATCCCAATCAACATCCTTCAAGTGTTGAATAGCTGCTAACTGGGACATAGACTAAGAAAAGATAAAAGTTGCTTGATAAAGAAGGAAAAGAAAGCCTCAGGCCAGTAATAAAGGCATGCTCATATATGTATACCGCATCTTCAGAAAATGAGAATGCTCTTTCCTAAAAATAAGGAACACGATGGGTAACTAGAGGGGGGATAGCATAGGCCTCTCTCAAGCGCTGCGGATTAGAAACCGAAGAGAGAGAAGGGATAACTTCAGCAACAAAAGGCCTATTTGGCACCACTGGGACCATGGTCCTTGAGCTTGAGTTGTCCCCACCATCTTTGAGGCAAGGTGGGACAAGGACGAAGTCCTTTCAAAGGAAGTTCTAAACTCTATGGACTAAAGGAATTCCTCTACACCCCCTCATGATGATTGGGAGAAGAAGTTTAACAAACTCAAAGGTCTGGAGTGTAATGTGCTCAAAAGAGGGTCATTTAAAGCAAATAGAGACACAAGGAGAGGAATTGTAATGCTTCAGAGATAAAAACTTAACCTATTAAGAAAATGCGATGGGGTAGGGGGAGAAAAAGAAAAATCTGAAGAATTCAGCATTGAAGAGAAAAAGCAAAAATATAGAAAAAAAAACTTACTAAAAAAGAGGAGGAAACATAAAACTTACTAGAAAGGAGGAGGAAATAGGATAAAAGAACTGGACGCGAGCGAGAGTGAAGAATAGTGGTCGAAGGGAAGAGAACTTGCACCAGAAAGAATGGATGATGGATGCTGGAGAGAAAGAGTGTCAAAAGTAAGGGAGAAGAAGTACAGTACCAACTTTTTGCCATTATCTTTCAAAGGAGAAGACAAATATGACGACCAAGATCGCTCCACCTCATTGAGATCAAATATACCAAATATCGAGCGATTTTTGGTCGTTGAACATGTGATTAACGGGCTGTTGCGATACCCCCATGTGTCCCAAAGAGAAAACGTCAGTAGTAATCCATAGGTGAAGAGAGGTGCCATAAATGATCGATTCTTTGTGTTTGGCACCGTCACCCAAAATGCCACACCATAAGTGCCACACCATAATTGCCAAAGCTTTGTAACTACTAGTATTCTGATTGCCGATCGAGAACCCATTGGCTTAGGAATAAGGGCAACTGATGAAGAGCGTACCCAAGAAAGCAATCAAAAAGGAAGATCGACTCACTACGAGAACCCAAGTGGGACAACATGTTAACCGACCGACTGTCTCCCTAGGAATGGGACTCTTCACGTTGCTGGGAAATAGAATTACAAGAACCAATGACAATGCATATAGATTAAATAACAAAAAATGAAAACCTAATTAAGCACTACAAAGCAGAATAGGGGTTATACCTTTGAGATCTCTCTAATTTGATCTCGTTTCAGCATACAAACTGAAGCTACTGGATGGATGCACACAAACTGAAAACTCGATCGTGCCTCAAGCCTTCTACTGTATTCCGGTATGCTTGGTAACATATGCAATGAGGGCTGCAAATCTGTTGACCTAAAAAACCAAATTCGACTGCCTCTTTGATATAATGAAAATATCAAAGCCCTAGCTGTACCTGAGGAGTAAATCAGATTCGGGCTCCTTATATAATTAAGAAAATTTAATTCAATCCGAATTAAAAATTTAATTTCATAAATTATAATTTATTATCACTAAGAAATTATAATTGCACTCACAACCTTATCTCAAAAATTAATTTTGAGCAATATATTATTAAATATTTATTTATCTCCTCACGTTAAGATTAGAGATACCCGCCGACTAAATTAAATTACTGACAATTTTATTTCATTAGCTGCATATAATGCCTTTGAAACTTTTTACTTAACTTATTTGATATATCAAATATAAAATTCACTTGCAGGGTTTGATATAATCAAAACTTATAAGGTTACTCAAGGGGGTATCATCAATTTCTATATCGAGACGTGAATTCCGTTAATAAGTAATATTCATCATATGCGTAATGATATTGTCCAATTTACCAAACTTATTGATCTGTAAAAGATCTCACTGTTTTATGAATCAAAATAACAAACACTATATATATATATATATATATATATATATATATATACATTAATTATTTTAGGAATAATGATCGAGTAAAGGCACTCATAATAATTATAAAGTATTAATTACTTTATACAATCAGCAAAAATATAATTACCCATGACGACCTTGTTCAATATACATTAAGTGTACTAGTACAGAGAGTTAAAACTATACTATTCTCCATAGTAAAGATAAATCTACTAAAATATTGTAGTACAGTCTTACCAGTAGTGTATTCAATTCAATTTAAGACTATGAACAAAAACTTTATAGTATGTAAGAACCGATAATTTGATCTTGTATGTGTAAGTCGAACTCTACACTTTAAATCATCTACTATGTAGAGTAAAAGACATACATGTATAATATTAAATAAATAATGCAGTATAAATATTGCTCATATTGATTCTCAATAACATAAAAAACTAATTTAATTAATAAATAAAATATATACAAAAAAACTATTACACAGAAGTATGACTATTAGTATATATTCTTAACACACATAACACTCGCCACGGTTGAGCATCGAGCAAGCTGATAGATCAGTCGATCTGTCGGTCAGTCGTGAGTACCTTAAACACGAGCCTTAAAATGGCGTAGAGAATTAGACTTCAATGACCATTCAAGTGAAGTCAATCCTAAAAATTACGTTATTCTGAATTATAAGGAATTGACGCCTATCTCCATCAAATTGTCTCTGTGGTCCACGCCTAGTCTATCACTATATAAAAGGTTTCAACCTCTAACAGAAGGTTCAGTCAAAAAGTTAAAGTTCTTATTCTCCTAGAAAACTGACTTAAGTATTAGAGGATTTTTAGCCGGCACCCCACCGATGTCAAGGATTACTTATTATTTCATGTTCGAAGGTCTTGTTGAAGCTATCGGTGTCAAGAATTTTTCATCTTTTCATGTTTGAAGGTCTTGCTAAAGTCATCTAAATACTAGCATCAACAATACTGAATAATTTTTCTAACTGTACAATGTTCTCAAACAACAATCCCAGAAAATTCATGAACTAATTTTTTGGTATTTATTTTATTTTGTAATTTCTAAGTAAAAATGAGTGACTTGACTGATATTTGAGAGAGAGAGAGAGAGAGGTGCAAAACTTGGGAGAGAGAGGGAGAGGTGCAAAAGTTTGAAGTAATTAACGAAGGCATTGGGTGTATAGCCCAGCCCTTTAGTCTCCCTATCTTTTTGGGGAATATATCTTTCAACGTAGAAGTGTGGGTAATAGGAATTGAGTGTTGCCTATTTCCTAAATCTGTAGGGTTGATGCGTTTATGGAAAGAGAAAAACACATATTTCAATTTGCTCAAAGCATGATGATTGAGGATTCGCTTTTCTACGTGATTTTCTCCAAAGAAACTCAAAAGGAGGAAAATGTGGACTAGCCAGAAAATTCTATGAAAAGTGTCCCAAATTTAGTTTCTGTTTGGAATGCCCCAAAAAAAACTTTTTTTTTTAATTTTTATTTGTAAAAGTAGTTAGATTATTTGAGATGTCTAAAAGTTTGGTTTTTTGATTATTTAGAATAGTTTTTTATTTTTTACTTTTTCTTAAAATGTCGAATATGCTTGTTTTTTTGTTTTTAAATTGTAGTGCTTGGTATAATTTTTTGATTTTTTGAAAATAAAGTTGATCAATTACCCAGAAAAATAGAGTTGATTTTTTTATTAAAAATATTATTGTAATTCATTTGATAAAAACGTTTAGATTGTTTGGAATGCAATTAGGTATTTTTTTTTTTACAAAAGAGAAAAGAATAGTAAGTTTTTTCATGATGCTAAATAATAGAACTTAAAAGCTGATTTTAAAACATAGAATTTAGCTTTTTAAATAGCTTAAACAGACCAATAAAGAAGAGAAAAAAGGACTAGAAACGAGGAAGGTAAAAATGATGAAAGTATAGACAACCAATCATCACGATCGTCGTTGACACCAAGAAATTGACTCTCCGAAGCAACGGTTGAGTGAAGTAAAGATATGCCACCATTCTGAACATATATTTCTTGTGTGTACATGCTTAGGTGAATAAACAACTATATATGTAAATTTTAAGGGGTTAGCTTGGTAGTTAAGACTTGAGATTTGAGAGTTTATTTTTTTTTTAAGTCTTAAGTTTAAATTTTTTTAGGCGCTATAAATTATTTGGGTTAGTTCATACGAGATTTTATTTCGATTTTAATTAAGCCCTGTAAGTGAATGGTGGGATATGATTGGTTCTTTAAAAATTAGTTGAGATGCACGTAAACTGGTCTGGACATCTTAAGATATTAAAAACAACTATGTATAACACAAATCACAAGAGTGTTGATATTAATAGATATCTTATATGGCACTACCCATTTCTCTCTCTCCATTTGTAATTTAAATTTTTTCACACTTTTAATTTTAAATTCGACATTTTTTCTTTTCTAATCAAAATTTCTTTTTATCTTTGATTAAATATATATTTTTAATATATATGCAAATTACTTATTTTGTCATTTTTATTTTAAATTAAGTGTATACTTAATGAAAATATTTTGAATATCTGCCTTAATAATTAAAAAGATTATTTATTATTTAAATTAATTTTATAATTAAATTATATTTAAAATGTCTTTAAGCACGAGTAATTCTTAGTATATATCCATACATAAATATTTAGAGAGAGAGAGAAAGGGAAGGGAAGAGAGACAAAAGAGTGAAAGGTGTATTATTGGTCATGTCACATTTAAGCCTCCACCTTTGTTAATTAGGTGTTTATATTTTTTTATTTTTTATTATGCCTTTAGATAAGAAAATTTTGATTTTTTTTTTGGATAGATCGACTGATCCGTTTCTCATCAAGTAGTGTTTTATTCAACCGTTGTTTCTTCAGTAAATAGTGTTTTATAGTTAATTTCTTGGCGTGGGTGAATAATTAGACAACTATATATGAAATACTATTTGCTGAGATATCAATTAAGAAAAATCAAAATTTTCTTACCTAAAGACTTATTAGATCGTTAATTATCAATTCATCTAAAAGCTTATGCTATTAGCGAGAGAAATAATTTTATTAATTATATTCTCAACAAAACTTAATAAAATGAAATACAGTTTTTTTATCCAAGGGTTGCAAAGATACAATTGTAAAAAAATGAAATTCTCTCTCTATCTTTTTGCTCCTTATAAGTAAGGATATAATCTCAGCTTAATGACAAGCTATATGAAAAAACTAGATTTATTATAATGTAAAAAATTAATCATTAAACATATTATCTAATCATTCCTTTAATTAAAAAACTCTCATTTTGAGATTCTGCCTAAAGGCTTCAGGAAAATTGGGCCACCCTTGGCTTTTTCAATTTGGATGTAATAAAAAAAATGATGTGGGTCTGATCTGCAAAATGACTAAGCCTTCCTCTAAATGGCGAATTATCATTCATTCTTCCCCCTTAATGATATGTCTTTACCTCGTATGGTTTGATTATGTTGAAATTTTAAGGGCTTAAATTCCTTACGGCGCGAAAACAAGAGCATAGGTTACAATCCATACAATTAAATAGAGAACAAGAATACCCACAAGAACAAGAGAATTTATGTGGATCGGCTGATTGTCTACCTCAACGGGAGAAGAAACAATCCACTATTGAACAAATATTGAATACAAGTTTCACTCTCAACTTCACAATCACTGTATATGGCTTCAAACTTGAGCTTTTCGTCATCTCTCTATACTCTCTTTAACCTCTCTCTGAGTCTCTCTCTAGTATTAGACGTTCTTCTACATTTCTATGAATATAAAAACCTTTATATAGTATGCCTCCTAGGTCAAAACTTAACTCTAGCCACCGCACAGAAAAATCTGTTCCGCGTCGGTCAGCTCGAGTGGACCCCTGACCGCTCAAGTGGTCACTAGCCCGAGACCTTCTGTGCACAACTCTGCTCGAGCAGACCCTGACAGCTTGAACGGTCAACATGCTGAGAGCTTCCTTCGAAAAAATTCAAGACATCAAACCAACAATCTGCATCTTGGCTCGAATTTCTGAACCATCACCATCTTGAAGATCTACTGGTTGCCTCGTCCTGCACTCCTTTTTTCGGGTTTGAGTGCTCCACCCTCTCTAAATCGTCAACCTGAATAGACTAGGACCAAATCCAAATCAGACTTGAATTTGACTCTTCTGCAATCAACAGTCTTCTCATTCTTGGACAGTTTTCTAAACTCCATCTTTTCAGTCTTCTGTAAAGACTCCATCTTCTCTGACACTGCTACTCGCCCCTAAACTTTTCTTGTGCTGCCTGTAGATTTCTTGCAAGATGAAGATTCTCCATTTGACTGTTCCCTCTACTATTGACTTGAACCATCATCACCTGATTTTTTGGGTGAGCTTTTCTAACTGAACTCCACCTCGACTGTTGCACTCTTCTTCTGACATTCTGACATACTCTGCTCGTCATCCTAACCAAGCCCCAAATGTCTGTGTCTCGTGCCGTCCCTACTGGAATCAATCTATGTGATAGTGGTAACTCCACCTATTGTGGTGTCCCCTACTAATATGTAGAATCCATCTACTTTCTGCCCTATCATGATAACTGAAAATCGTTTGCTGATCTTCATTACTTCACATTTTCCTGTGAACTCATAGCCTAGAGAATCTAATGTTCCTAAAGAAACTAAAATTTTTTAAAACCCTGGAACATGCCTAACATTCTCCAAAGTGCTTATAATCCCGTCAAACATTCTAATTTTGACCGTACCGATTCTAACTGATTGACACACTGAGTCATTCTCCATTAGAACTGTACCACCGTTGCAAGACTTATATGAATGAAAATATTATTTGACTGGACACATATGGTATGAGCATCCTGAATCTAAAATCAATGATTCAGATAGAAAGCTTAAATCTGAGGGAACTGAGAGTACTTTACCTTCTGAGTCACCGTTTGACGATTCTTTAACAAAACTGACGGTTTCTGCATCCCCCTTACCCTTCTTCTTTTCCTCTAGATGCTGCTTCAATTCTTGGCACTGGCTCTTATAATGACTAGTTTTGTGGCAATAGAAGCACTCTACATCCCTTCTTGCACATGACTTGGATCGAGATCTATCACTGTTGGAACCTTATTCACTTGATCTACCCCTTTCTCCGCTTGACTCAGACTTAGCCATCAGCACACCTTCTGCATCAAATTTATTGTTCCTCTTCATCTTCTTATGCGAAAAAAGAGCCTCGGTGACCTCTTCTAACTCTAGAGTGTCCTTCCCGTACATCAAAATTGTCACCAAATGATCATAGGATATTGGAAGCGAAGCCAGGAGGAGGATCGCCTTATCCTCATCATCAACCTTTACTCCAAAACCGAATAACTGTGTGATGAGCATATTATACGTATTCAAGTGTTCCAATAATTTTGTACCTTCTCGCATTTGTAGTCCATACATTTGTTTCTTCACGTACAGCTTGTTGGCCAGATTCTTCTTCATGTAGAGATCTTTCAGCCTCTGACAGATCTCGTGGGCTATCTCTACATCGAGCACATTATGAATAACCTCGTCTCCCAGATTCAACCTAATTGAACTCGTGGTCTTACAATCAAAGTCATCCCAATCGTCAACGGTCATCTTCTCTAGCTTTTTTGCCTTACCGAGTAACGCCTTGGATACCCCTGCTGGATCAACAGATCCTTCATCCGCCTCTGCCACAAGGAGAAGTTATTCTTGCCGATAAACCTCTCGACTTCATACTTGACGTTCGCCATCTCTACTGCAGTCTTGTAACCAAGCCTTTAATCTTGCTTTGATACGAGTTGGGATTTTAAGGGCTTAAATCCCCTACGCAGCGAAAATAGGAGCGTAGGCTACAATCTACACAAATCAAATAGAGAACAAGAACACCCACAAGAACACAAGAATTTACGTGGTTCGGTAGATTGCCTACCTCCACAGGAGAAAAAATAATCCACTATTGAACAAATATGGAATACAAGTTTCACTCTCAACCTCATAATCACTGTATATGGTCTCAAATTTGAGCCTCTCGTCGTCTCTCTATACTCTCTCTAGCCTCTTTTCGAGTCTCTCTCGAACCTCTTTCTCAGCCTCTTTCGAGTATTAGACATTCTTCTACGTTTCTATGAACATAAAAACCTTTATATAGTAAGCCCCCTAGGTCAAAACTTAACCTTAGCCGCCGCACAGAAAAATCTGTTCCGCGTCGGTCCGCTCGAGCGGTCACTAGCCCGAGACCTCCTGTGCACAAGTC
Source organism: Heliamphora ciliata (assembly GCA_032360265.1). Lineage (NCBI taxonomy): Eukaryota > Viridiplantae > Streptophyta > Magnoliopsida > Ericales > Sarraceniaceae > Heliamphora > Heliamphora ciliata. The sequence goes on from JAUMHN010106452.1 coordinate 20,805, forward strand.
CACTAAAGCGGACCCTGACCACTTGAGTGGTCAACATGTCGAGAGCGTCCTTTGAAGAAATTTGAGACATCAAATCAACAAATTATTATGAAGACTGTTACTGCTTAATTGTGTAAAGATATGAGATCCGTTGCATCCCTTACAAAGTCCTATGTTGCACAAAACCATACAAGGAATCCATGGCCCTTTGGCAACCCACAGACTAAGATTTTGTAATCTAAGGTTATGTATATCTAGCTAAGGATAAGTATGGCAAGTTATATGAATATACATATATATAAAAACTATTGTACAAAAAATATATACAACATTATATAAATGCATGCAACAAATGCACGTGACACTTATTAAAATCAACTCACATTTTTTCTCTCTCAAAATTACTCACGAATTAAAACTGTCCACGTAATAAAGCGAGTTTTATGTTAATATTATTTTTTTAAATTTTTGTTTTATGATTTGATTTGATTTGCACTAATCGATGTATCCAAACCAACAAAGCAAACAAATAAGTCACCATCACCAATATAACACACGATTTTAACATAGAAAAACGCAAAGTAGAGTAAAAAATCACAGGACTAATCTAGGTTTAGAAATGATCAAGCACTATAAAACAATTTGAATACAAGAGTTCTTATAGACAAAAGTTGACTCACAACTTATTGACATAGCCTACTCTTGTTGAATGCTCATTAACCAAAACATGTGCCTGAATGCTGTAGGAATCCTCCACGAACTTCACCTCTTGATAATCCACTCAAGAATCGACTGAATAGTTTTAAGATGTTGCGCTTGATGTAGTTCTTGAAGGCTTTGTGAATATAACTTAATCTCTCACTTATTTTTGGAACACATGCCAATGGCGGTTGCAACCCTAATGGTTTTAATGAGGCGCCTGCGAACCGGGCCGATCGATCGGTCTAGCCACTGATCCATATCGATATATCGATCAATTTGTCTTTCAATACTTGTAGTAATTGGGTAGACCGATCGATTGATCCTAGAACCGATCGAGCTGTCTCTGCCATGTTGCAGTTTCTTGATATTTTGTAATATTTTTTGGTATTCTGCAATATGTAGTACCAAATTTCCAAGAACATGTGTCAAAGCGTCAAGAAATAAAAGAACACCATATAGACATTTTGTCACATATTTATCAAAATAAAAACACAATCAGAATGAGATAAAAAATCATAACAATTTTAGTAACTCACATTTCACTACACTTATACATTCTTTTTTTATATTTCAGTTATAACTTTCACATAAGGCGCTGTAGTCTTCTAGTGTATCTCTAACACAAACACACAAACACACATATACATACATACATACATACATATATATATATATATATATACACACACACACACACACATATGTATATATATATATATATATATTATAGTACGCGGTATTATGTGGGTATGTCCACAGTAGTTATTGTAATTCTCTATTCCTTAATAAATATGTGTGTAGGTCTCATTTGGTGAGACATACTCATCTCCTTTATTCTAATATGGTATTAGAGTCATGAAATCCTAACACTAGCCTCCCAAAACCCTAGCCGCCACCTGCAAAACTAGCACCGCCGACCAACTGAACCCTAACCAGCCGCCACCAACTCATATGAACCCTAAACCCACCGCCGACCATCGTTGGCCTCCCTAAACCCACTGGCGACCATCGCCTGGCTTTCTAAACCTCACGTCGACCCTCGTCTGAAACCCTAAACCCGTCGTCGACCCTCGCCTGACTCTCTAAACCTCACATCGACCCTTATCGGACCTCTAGGACTCCTCGCCGACCATTATCGGTACCACAGAAGCTATCGCTGACCATTGTCGGCAACCCAGGAACCCTCGCTGACCTCTGTCGGCATATTACGCCCAGAAGCTTTTGACACCAAGCTATTTGCTTCAGCGAAGTACAGTAAGGCCTCCAGGGCTTTAAGCCGACCAAACAGGCCTCGTCGAAGCCTCGCCAGAGCTTCGCCGGAGGGTCACTGGACTTCGTTGGCTCTTCCAGATCAGTTTGCTTCTCCTTCACAGCATCTGTCCACTTCTCCTGAGATAAATGGTGAGCATAATGCTAGATTAAGGATACTGTGAGGGTTCGATTCAGGTCGGTTCTCTATCTCTTACGTGTGTGGATCGAGACTTGACGGTGTGGTATTTTTTGGTTCCTTGATTGGTGCACAAGGATGTCAGAGGATTCTATGACCCGTGAATCTAATGTTGAAGCTGGTCGGCAGTGTACCACAGAGGTGTTTTTCTTATCCACACGATTGGTAGATCAACGACTTGATGGCGCCAACAGTTATGCATTATGGAAGAAGAGTGTTTTGAAGCCGCTTCAGGGAATGGAGCTCGATTCTCACTTATTTGATGATCCTGCATCTCAGACCTCAGCAACCTTTCAGGCTTGGACCTGAGACGATGCTCGGATATTCAGTCAGCTACTAAATTCAATAGAACCTTCCGTTCAGGCCTTGGTGTCTAACACTGATATCGCACGAGAGATTTGGTCTTCATTGGAGTCAATTTATTCATCCACCAATGACCTTTCCCGTTTATATGACGTTATGAAAGGCTTTTTTCAGTCTCAGCAATCTGGTACGCTGCTTCAGGATCATTTTCTGCAATTTAAGGTTTTGGTAGACGAGTTTGACCGGCTCCTTCCAGTCACGAATCAGTTGTCCTTGTTTCAGCATCACAGACAATAACTATTGGTGGTGTGCTTCTTGGCCAGTTTGAATTCCGAGTTCGACTCGGCGCGTTCTCAGATTTTTTCCGGGGTAGATATTCCTACTCTTTTCGAGACATTTCGACACCTAAGTCGAGCATCTCATCGGGATGACTCTCATGGTCCTACCGCATCCCCTGTTGAGGCATCTGACCAATCTGCTCTAGTAGGTATTCATAGTAACCGCATCAGTCGAGGCCGCGATCGTGGTAGTGGTAGGTCTGGTCGTGGAGGGGGTCGTGATAGTGGTCATGAGACCCGTACGTGCCATTATTGCGGGATAAGGGGGCACATTCATAGTGAATGCTACAAACTTCATGGAAAGCCCCCACTGGTGGCCAATGCCACATCCGATTTCAGCCAGTCAGACTATATCCAGCCGAGTCCTCAAGGAACATCCAGCTCAGCCAAACGAGTTGTGCAGATGACTACAAGAAAATACGATTAGTACATGTATGGACAGACTGGATAGAATGGGAATTCGTTTGAGGTACCAACAGCCACATTTGCAGGTAATCCTACTGCATGCATGGCTACCCCCCACACTTGGATTATAGATTCTGGCATTTATGCTCACATGGCTGGATCATCAGGTATTCTCTCTGATTACAAGCCTACCCTTGGTCATGTTAGTGTCTTGGTGGCTAATGAATCTTCCCTAGCTGTCAAGGGTTGCAGTGTTGCGACATCAACCTCTGCTCTCTCTTTATATAATGTCTTGCATACCCATGATAACCCCTTCAATTTACTATCCATCAGTCAAATTATCTCTGATTTGGGTTATTCAATGACATTCTTTCCTGACTATTGTATTTTTCAGGATCTTTCGAAAAAGAAGACTATCAGTAGAGGACAGGTCTCCGGGGGGTTGTACCTACTGGATGCTGCTCCTGCTAAAGCATATTTAGCCGTATCATCTTCTGCTCTTGATATTCACTATCGTATTGGCCATCACAGTCTACAGAATCTCAAAATATTTTACCCTAGTTTAAAGTCGGCGTCAACTATTGAGCGTGAGTCATGTCGTTTTTCTAAGTACCTGCATGTGCCTTTCTCCTCTCGTGTCAATAAACGAGCTTCAGCTCCGTTTTAGTTAGTTCATTCCGATGTCTGGGGACCTAGTCCGGTCACCTCTTTATTTG
>JAUMHN010106560.1:0-24692 GCA_032360265.1 Heliamphora ciliata
CGGTAGCCATGCTTAAGTCTATCCGGATTCTCTTATCCATTGCCATACATTTTGATTACGAAATCCGGCGAATCGACGTCATGACAGCTTTCCTTCACAGAAGTCTTGACGAGTGTATCTACACGATACAACTAGACAGATTCATTACAAAGGGCCAGGAGCACATGTTGTGTAAGTTTAAGAGATCCATTTATGGACTTAAGTAGGTATCGAGGTCTTGGAGCACTCGGTTTGATCAAGATATAAAGTCTTATGATTTTGATCAAAGTATGAATGAGTCCTGTGTGTACAAGAAGCGTGACGAAAACGTGGTGATCTTCTTAGTACTTTATGTAGATGATATCTTGCTCATAAAAAACGATGTTGGAGCATTATCTACGGCTAAAATATGGTTATCTGGGCAATTCGATATGAATGACTTGGGAGAAGCCATTCACATCCTTGGGATCAAGCTCGTGCCAGATAAAAAATAATTGATGTTGGGCTCATCACAAGTAAAGTATATCGATGATATCCTTGCTTGTTTTAGCATGCAGGATTCCAAGATAGGATTTCTCCCTTTTAAGGATGGAATCACTCTATCCAAGGATCAGTGTCCTAAGACACCTGATTGGATAGAGATGATTAAGGTAATTCCTTATGCTTCGACAGTAGGAAGCCTGATGTATGCTATACTTTACACTAGACTCGACATCTGCTTTACCGTTGGCATGGTTAGCAGATATCAGTCTGACCCAGGGCAAGAGCATTGGACTGTGGTAAAGAATATAATTAAGTACCTAAAAAGGACTAAGCCTGTGTTTGGCCTGGCTCAAAAGTTGAGCTTTTTGGCTTTTAAGCCGAAAAAATCCAATTGGTTTGGCTTAGATTGGCTTTTTCTCACTTTTTCCCACTTTTTCTACTTGATTTAACACCTACTTTTTTACAAAAAAACCAAAAAGTCTAAAAGTCAATTAAAAAAGCTAGTCCAAACACAGGCTAAGAATTATATGCTAGTTTACCTAGCAGACAGTTTAGTACCTTGTTGTACACAGACTTAGATTTCCACTCTAACAGCGATTTCGTATGTCTACCTCAGGATATCTGTCTACCTTAGGAGGTGGAGCTATAAGTTGGAGGAGTATCAAGCAGCCCTACATTATTGATTCCACCTTGGAGACCAAGTATGTGGCAGTTTCTAAAGCAGCCAAGGAGGCCGTTTGGCTCAGGAACTTCCTGACGGATCTAGAGGTGGTATCTTCTGTTCAGTCAGCTATTACACTTAACTGTGATAATAGCGGAGCGCTTGCAAACTCGAAGGAGCCAAGGGTCCATAAGAAAGTCAAGCACATTGAGCGTAAGTATCATCTGATATGAGAAATTGTACAGAGAGCTGATATTACTGTGACCAAGATTCAATTAGGAGAAAACCTTGCAGATCCTTTTACAAAGAGCTTACCGGCTAAGATTTTTGATAGTCATGTAGAGGGCATGGGAGTCAGATGTGTGGCAGCATAGTTTTGAGTATAAGTGGGAGATTGCTAGGGTTGGTATACTAAAAATCATGTTTTTACTCTTTATGAGCAATGTATGTATATTATTTCTTAAATGTTATGCATAGATGTTCGATATTCTGTATAATATTTAATCTGGTATGTAGAGTACGACTTACACACAGAAGATCAAATTTTAGGTTCTTACAGAATATAAGTTTTATGTTCACAGTTTATATGGAAATAGACATACTATCAGTTCGACTGTGGCACAGAGTTTTAGTAGGCCTGTCTTGGTTACGGGGAACCGATAATAGCGTCGTCTATTATTCCGACTCTCAGTGTCTGTACACTTTGTGTGTATTGAACGGGATATTTGGGATAATTAATTTTATACTGACTATATAAATTAATTCACACTCGAAGGTTACTATGAATAGATCTTATCCTCTTAATTCTAAAATAATTATTAATTTTCATATATTTAATATTCGTTGTTTTGATTCATTAGAGAGTGTCATCTTATATGGGTCTACATTCCCGATAAGTTAGATAGCGATATTATTTATAGGGCAAATATTAATTATTGACGGAATTCACCCCCCGAAAGATCGGGATTGACGATACCCCATTGAGGATGCTTATAAGTTTTAACCGGGCTAAACCCTACAGGTGGATTTAATTATCCGGTGGTCAAATAAGTTAAGAAGAAGGATTTAAGAAATATTAAGATGCTAATTAAATTAAATTGTCAGTAATTAAATTTAATTGGCGAGTATCGAGAATCTTAACGTGGGGAGAAATGGTAAGCATTTAAAAACAAGAGCTCAGTGCAAGAAGGTCTTGAGATTATGGGTCAGAGTACAATTATAATTCTTTAGTGGTGTCAACATCAGCCTCGTTTCCTACCTCATCTGGTTCTTTGTTTGTCCCTACTTCCCATGCCTCTTCTCCTTCATGAACTGGCCACTCGTCTAGGAACATCCATGCCAACGAAAATACGTCTATCGGGTCTTGTTCTTCAACGGGTTCTTCCTCGAGGTCTGAGTCTTCTGGTTCAAGTGATGCCCATGGTTCTCCAGCCGGCTCTGCGTTAGACGCCATCCTAAGATGAGAGATGATTAGGAAGAGAAGCTTAAGGTATGGACTTAATGTTTTTAGAGTTATAAGTGATAATTTAATAATACAGACACTCTACAGAGCTTGTAACGACCCGGTTCAGATTCTAGTTGTAACAACCTGATTGATAATGGCTCGTGTAAAGACCTAATCCAAACCGTAGTATTAGCAATGGTTAGCTGACAAAATCTTAAGTCACTAAAGATTAAAAATCTTATCTCGATTCGAAAACCCTAAGTTCGATTATGAAACCCTAAAAAAATTCAAAACTTAGGTAACAAAACCTTAGCACCTGGAGAACCTCTCAACATTCTAAATTAAGTAAATAATATGAAATATAAGATTAAAAATCAATAATTCTCGTAATTAAGGTAAAATAACGATTTTGCCCCTAATACAACAAAAAATTTTAAAAATTTAAATTTTGACACATGGACACCCTAAATCAAGGATTTAAGTGCAATTAAGTAGTAAAAGACAAAATAACATCAAAATGACAAAAATATCCCTAGATGGCTGTCCACCTTGGAAGTTGTGCCGAAAAGTAGCTTTTTGCGATTCTTAAAGCTAAAAAGATGAGAAAAGTGCCAAATCAAATATTATGATGGTTCAAGACTTGTTAAATAAGTAATATATATAATAATATAATATTATAGGTCAACTAAAGGAAACAAATTATTATTGAAGTTCATACACAACAAAATAAGTCAAAAAGTCATATATTGTCAAAATAGCTTAATTTAACTTAAAAAACAACATCTATTCAATTAATTGCTATGAAAACTATGATAATACATGAAAATACTATATATCTCATAAACATATTAAAATAATAAGTCTCAGTGAAAAAAGACACCAAAAAGATACATCTAATTAACTTTTAATGCATTTTCTTGCACAAAGGGGCACGAAAACCAAGAAAAATCTCTTGATTGATGGGGGATCAGATTTTTGTCCACCCAAACTGATCCCTAGCTGTGTTTATCTTTCCAAAAATCTGATTTTGTCCCCTAACAACTTGAATTACATTAATGAGCCCATGTGATGTGTGAGGAAGAAAGGAAACAAAAAAAGTACTTTTAATTAATTACCTTGTTCCCTAGAACATTCTATATAAGTTAAGGCCAAACACCTTCTTTTCCTTGAATGTTTTGGCGGAGAGAGAGGGAGAAAGACCAGATCTTAAGTATTCTTGAGGGTCCATGGAGGTTTGAGAGAAGAGAGAAGAAGAAGAAAGAAGGAGAGATCCAAGAAAGGGGTCTTTGGAGACCATGGTTTTAAAGCTAAGTCCTAATCCATCATCCACCATCCCTTGAGCCCTCAAACATGTAATTAAAACCTCTAAACCTTGTATCTAACATTTCATAAAATATCCCTCAACCCATCTCTTTAAACACTCTAAAATTCAAGAACTGAAATCAAACAGAAAAGGCATCGTAGTAACAAATTTGGGACTGTTGTGTTCTTGAATGATAAAAGATGTTGTTGTGTGTTGTTATCTTTGAGTTTGATGACCTCTAAGTGTGCTGGAGCCTTGATATTAAAGTCTAAAACACAAGCATGCAAAGATATGGAACAAAAACTTGACAAGACATAAGTAGAGGACTTGAACCCTAAGAGGCTTGAATTTTGAGAACCTTGATGTTTCTGTCCTGAGGTTTGAAATAGTGTAACTCAATGTAGAAAATTAATCTAAGCATGTTCTTTATGTCCAAAGTTATAGTTTTATGTCATCGTTCATCCAAAGTTGGTTTCAACTCATTTTCATAACCAGAACTCAAGATACTGCAATTTTACCAAAGTGTGTCATTTTTTGACAAGTCAACACTATTGATTTTCGAACGGTAGTTTAGAGTGTGATCCGAACTTTGGTCAAAACATGAAAGTTGCAGAAAACATGCATATCTATCCACCCACAAAAAAATAAGCACACAATAATGAGTCTTGTTAAGTCAAAACCCGTTTGAAATCTCTTCTGAATTTCAGCCCCTGAGGAACATTCTGTCACATATTTTTATATAGCCCAAAACACCTATTGTTAGTGATCTATTCCAAAAGTGGTTTACATGAACATTGTAGATAACATAGTGAAGTACTTTCTGCCCGAAAATCAGACCTTAAAGCTTCGGGATGATACCCCAAAACCGTTTCAAACCCTTTGTCCAAAACCGGCTCTACTAAGTTTTGGCGGCTGACAGAACCTACATTTTAGTATAACTTGTTTCAAACAACTACCCTTAGGTCTAAACATGAAACTTTTAGGGGACATGTTAATCTAGGACAAAGAAAAAAATAGTCTTATTTGGACTTCATTTGATACCCCAAAAACGAGAGAAACAGAATCATTATTTTGGGTAAATTCTGGAGAAAGTGCTGAACCGTTTTTGCTTAAGATAAAATGTTCACCAATTTGCCTTAGGATTTGGCCTTAGTGTTAAACATGAGAGTTGTAGGGAATATTGTTATCTAAATGGTGCTTAAAAATCATAACTTAATTTCAAGTCTAGATAGCCCAAAACCTTATCGGTCCTTTTAATTTATTACTTGATTTTTGGCCTTAAAAGTTGCCTAGTGTATGTGTAAGTGCCTTGTTGTGAGACCCAAGTTTCTATATGATTATTGGTTTGAATTAGTTGATTAGTTTTTTAAGTGAATGTATGATGAATTAGAACTCACGCTATCATGTTTGAATCATATCTTGAGAATCATAGCATATGCTTCACATACTTGTACCTTATACCTTGCGCGTTGTACCATGAATCTTGCCATGCTAGTTAATGCCATGCTATAGATGGTTGTATTTGAGATCCATACCATACATCATTGTCATTGTCACTTGCATCATGGCATATTGGAGTCCATCTGTGCAAATCGTTGTTGGGATGGGCTGTGTTGAGATTGTTATTCTTAATTTTAAGTCTAGAGCGTCCCTGATTGCCATTTTAAAAAATGTTTTGGTTTATACATCCTGGGTGCATCCTCGGTATTGGAAATGATTTTGGCTTGTATACCGTGGAGCGTCCCCGGTGTTACAGATTTGGTTTATACACCCTAGGTGTGTCCTCGGTGTTTGAAATGGTTTATGAATATTATTGGGCACCATGGGTTGGTCGCTAGCATTTTAGTTATGGTGGTTTGGACTTTGGAGTTGACACTGGTGCGAAGGCATCATACTTCTTAAGGTGGGAGCATTTAGGTGCATCCCAAACCCCGCACCATTGCCATTGAGTAAAACAGCTGTAGCATGACACCTGACGATGTGGTTACTATTCGCAACGAGGAGTAGTGATGGCTTTAGTGATCAAGTCCCATTAAGTCTACTCTGGTGATTCCCGACGTGGAATCCCAGTTATAATCTGGGTGCAATTTGGGTTGAGCATCTGCATTTCATACTTATATGTTTATTATTTACCTGCTATCCTATTTTATATTTGTTTGTCTCCTTGACTATAAATTGTACTGGGTGTTTTATGGTATATGTTGCGGTGAATTTTGTGCCGTCTACCGAGGGTGTTGTAAGTTTTTCACTGGCGTCACTCTCCCAGGATAAAACGGCAACACGATCGTTGGAACACTACCAAGGATCGGCTACAAACGTTCTCCGTCTGTCTTTCTCTCTCTTACAGCTTGCAATATACTCTGAGTTGTATCTCTCCTTTCTCACTTCTACTGTCTGTTTTTCTCTGTTCTATCTCTTTTTCTCTGCCTTTCACTTCTTCTCCGCCCTGAATACTGAAAGATGATAGCATATATATAGGCCTTCCATCATGGAGGGGGTTTCAGGAGAATCAATAGCCATGAATGGTATTGATTCTCAGGATTCAATTGTCAATTGAATAACCAATTCAATTGCAATTGAATTCTGGAATTCAATGGCCAATGAATTCACAGATTCTAACATTTTATATTTTAAAATTTTCAGATTCCCCAGAATTTACCACAAATTATTCCAGTGTCCCGACATGAATTATTTATTATTAGAAATCAACTCCGACTATTTAATTATGCTAAAATAAAATAAGAACGTACCGGATCGCTACACGTCACCACGGTCAGATCATAGTGTTTTGATACATTTTTTCAGATGCTTGTTTGCTTTTGCCTTAAATTCTTTAAATTTTTTAAAATATTCAGACTTGCAGTACATCAAATAAATCTATTCATACCTTGAGTAATCATTAATAAAAGTGACAAAATACTTAAAATCTCCTCTGACCTGGATAATCGTAGGTACATATAAGTCAGAGTGAACCAGTTCTAACAGTTCTTTAGCTCTATAGCCTTTAGCCATAAATGGCTTTTTGGTCAACTTACCCTCCAAGCAGTATTCACAAACTAGAAATGTCTCCACTTCTAATGAACTCAAAGGTCCATCTTCAACCAGTCTATTTATCCTTTTTCAAATTAATATAACCTAGGCGTAAGTGTCCAAGATATGTTTGGTTCATTAAAAAATGTTCATTTCTCTTAAATGGTGAACTAGATGTATTATTCAATTTATTCAGTTACAGTGTATGAGAGATTAGAGTAATACCATAAAGTTTATCTACCAATATACCAGAACAGATAAACTGTTTATTATCCTTGATAACCATAGAGTTATAAAAATAAACCAAATATCCGTCTTTAACCAATCTAGAAATAGAAATTAAATTACGTCTAATGGACTGTACATAAAGACAATCTTTCAATATTAAAACCCGATCTCCACTAAAACTGAGAGTGATATCTCTCATTGCAACTGATGTCACCCTTGCCTTATTGCTCATGTACAGATAAATTTTCTCATCACTAAGTTGTTTGCTTTTCTAGAACCTCTACAAAGAATTATAGATATGATTAGTGGCTCCCATATCTACACAATAGGTACCGATAGATAATACCGCTAAACATATTTTCACAACTAGTTAACATAAATTACCTTTATTATTCCGCTTGCCAATATAAACTGGATATTACTTTTTTCAGTATCGTGTATAGTTGCAGTAAAATCATCTACTTTTTGGCTTTTTTCACATCAGTCTATGGTTCACTAATTACTTTAAAAATCGTGCCACCCTATTTTTGAACATTTATTTTCTTCTTACCTTTCAATTTAGAAAAAGAACATTTTTAAGAAATAATCACATTTTTGGCTTCCTAAGAACACCCTCAGCAATTAAAGTTATATCTAGATTTTTTTTCAGTCAACATAATTAGCACCCGTAAATTTATTTTATTTGATTATAGTCGCGAGTTGATTGAATGCCATTTTCATCTTGAGAATCACATAATTAAAAATCATTAATTATGATGAGAAAAATTTTAAATTTTATTTTAAAATTAATTTTCTCTACTATTTAAAAAAATTTACTAGCAGCTTTGTACACCGTGAATAGCATGCCTCGATGGGAAGAACGTCTACTACTCATCATTTTTCTAGACATGTCAATTCCTACTAATTTTACTATCTATGTAATAGACCTTGCGAAGTACTAATATTAAATAGTTAACATAGTTTTGGTCTAATAAATAATAGCAGTGACTCATATGAAGAGAATACTATTATTTACAATTAAATGTAAACCATCACTTAATCTCGTATTAATTGCTTCGCAATGAACCCTTCATATGGAGAAGTGATTCACACTAACAATTACCCCGAATTATCTATAAAGGAGGTCTGTACCGGTGTCTCGTGATTAATTTCGTCCAATGGAGAGAAATACCTTAATGCCAATACACAAAATTAATTACATAACTTACGAACTAGTGATGGAGACCGCAAAATTTATGTGTGAATAAATTTTCTCACCCACTTATTTTTTAAAATATTTTTGAGGGTTATAAAATATATTCAATTAAAATAAATTTTTAATTTTCAAAAATCACACGTTGCAAAAGATTCCAATTTTTAAACTATTTTTATGTGTTTTTTTGTGTAACAAATAAAATTTTTAAATTCTATTTATTTTAAAAAATAATTTTAAATAAAAAAAAATTATTTTATTTTATTTTTCATTTCACATATTTTGAAAAAAAATAATTTATTAAAATTAAACTCCTTTTAATTAATTCAAAAAATTTAAAATTAACCGTCACGTTTTTTCAAAATATCCGATTTTAAAAAAAATCATCTTAAATATGCTTTAATGTAACAAAATAAAATTTTAAAACTTTTTAAAAAAGAATTAAATTTTAATTAAAGAAAACTTAATTTAATTTTTTCATTACAAAAAAATAATTTTGAATTAACCAGAATTAATTAAAACATAACAGAATAAATAAACCAAAATAAAAGTATCCACATATTTAAATAAATAAAAAAATGCATTAAATTTCAGTTTTTATGGTCTACCTAGAATTCTTTACCTAAAGAATTTCTGTTCATCTAAAAAAACTTGCAATTCTGTTAGAATTATAATTTTAATTTTCTAACTCTGTCAAAATCTTGCAGCCAACTAAAAACCTAATACAATTTAGCTACTGCAAATCACAGCCGAGCTGAAACACTACAGTTGCCGCAAAATGCATTGTAACAATTATCATAATCCACGTGTGAATAAGAATTCGCTATAGGCATGGAATGCACTGACACTAGAATTCTTGCACTATAATGATAATCCACGTGTGATTTTCCAATAGCATTTTTGAAGATAATTCCAAGGCTTGTTTCACGTTGGGTTTTGTAATTAGAAAAGCCGACATGATTCATGCCTTCGATTTATGATAACCCACTGACCTTGGAATTGCTATATCACCATTATAATCGTTTTCAAGAATTCCATGTTCCAAGCATTTACATTCCAAATATAATTCGTGAAGAATCTTTTATCACCATGGAATAAAAGTCCACCGATTGGAAGCTTTATATTAATGGACCGTTTGGCTTGTTCTTGTCCTTCGATTTTCTCCTCTTTTTTTGTTTACATAAACGTATGAGGATGTCCTGTAAATTGAATTTATTTCAGTTGGATCCAGCCCGATTGATCCTGTCAATAAATCAACCTCTGCAAAAGTTAAACACACGTGAGCTAACCGGCGGCAAACTACCGGATGCCCCTCCGATGGTTAAGTTAGAGAGGAAATAGGGAAAAGGAGACCATGAAATAATTAACTGACAAGGATCAAAACATCCTCTCCTTGTTGGGTTCATCCTCCTCCCTTTTTTATTGAGAAATTCCTCTTTCTACAGTTCTCCATCCAGTTCTGACACGTACTTGCCAGCTGTCACATCTCTACCACTCTGTTCTCCCCTGACACCGCCACTGAATTAGCGTCGGTGACGGTTCGCTAATCGTCACATCGCCTTAATTTTCCCATCTCGGCCGTCCTTTGCGCCAAACTCACTCGGTGCATGGGGCCGAACTCCCCTGGTGCGTGGGGAACGTAGGTCAATCGCATTTAATACCTGTCATGTCAGACCAAATCACTTTTAATGCCTGTACTTTCCTCAATCATACAGCATTTAATGCGTGTTGAACCTTGGCTGTTCCGGCTAAGGCCGATCCCCTTCATATCAGTCCCGATGTGTGGGCAGGTGCCGCCTTGCCTCCTCGAGGCGACCGTTGGCGCTCCAAGTTTTCGAAGGAAGAGAAGCATTCACTTATAAACTGAGCGAATGGCTCCAGTTTCTTCTTCTTGCAAACTCGTCCCTGCTCTTGACTTTAACTTCCCCCTCTGCTTCTGGCGATCTTGACGGTGGTTAGCAAACTCCGGCGTCTTCTTTCTCGGACCTTTGACATACACTCCGATCCTATGTAAGTCTATTACCCCTCTAAGCGCTTTCTTGGTTGTCTCCTCTGTTTTTATCGCTTTGTTTGGCACTCCCCTTAACTCCCTTTTCTTTTATACTCCCCCTAAACCAGTCATGGTGAGGAATGGGAAATTTGTGAAGGAGGTGAATACTCCCACTGCACTTGCCTCTTTTAGGTCCAGGTATGACATTCCTCCATCTGTCACACTGCGTTACTGTGACCCTGACCTTTCTGGCTCTCACTTCGTTCCCAGAGGGAACGAAGTGGCTTTCCCCAGAGATATTCCACAGTTATACCATAGCCTACCACGACGGTACCTACTATCTCCCCCAAAGGAGTGTTGCCGAGCAGATGGTACACGACCTCCCTGACTCGGACAAGCACAGCGACGACTACATCTTCGTCGGGGGAGACTTTGAATTTCTTCCCAACTGCACTAGACTTATCGACCGCTCGATCCCAAGAGTTCCTGGGAGTCCAGGTCGGTTCGACCGTCGTTATCTCACATTCACTATCGTATTTCTTTTATATTATTCTTGTAGTTGCTTATATCTCATTTTCCTTTTGCAGCTACATCTCTCGCTAAGCAGAAGAAATGGCAGGCCAAATTTGCCGAAGTGCAATGCTGTCTTAATATACGCGAGACGCGCTCTGCTCCAGACCTTCTGGATTACGTGCCGAGATACCGGCGGATCCTTCGACCCAGAGGTATCAGGTAAGAGCCAGCTTCTCCACCCCATCTGGTCTCTCCTCCCAATCAAGGAGCTGAAGAACAGACGATGCCTCGCCAGAGGACATTCGACCTAAGATCTGCTGTATTGGGCCGATCAGTAGCTAGTACGTCTGCCACGTCGGCCATGAGGATATTGGCGCCAATACCTCCTCGCGAGACAACGCCCCTGGCCCCACTCCCACCTACGAATCCAGAACAGGTCGCGCCCGCCCCCATCCCTATCGGTGGTGGCGCCGACCTTCCAAGCTCTCCTCCTCCAGCCGAACGGACCACTCAGCGCCATCGTCTCATCCGGGGTGATGGAACCCCAGCGTCAGAGATCCTTCTAGAAAGGGAGGTCAAAATTCCTGCCCCTCGGTTACCAAAATTTGTTGTCTTCGGTCGCCAAGTCAATGTCAACGACTCCTCGAAGGCAGGGAGTGTGGCTCACAGTTTGGCTCGCAGACTAGCCCATCCATTGGACATGGCCGACCACTCCGCCCTCTCAATCCTGGCCCTCTTTGATAGGGTCTTCCAACTCGGCGTCGGGGTAACTTTTCATAACTCGGTGTTTTCGCTTTTCTCTTTCCCTTCTTTATGTTAACCCAATCGTTTCCTCGCAGCACCTCTAGGCCACGACCATCCTCCATGACCGCTGCACCGAGGGGTCTTGAGAGACCAAGAGAGTTGCCAAGGCACTCACTCAGGCCAGGCAACGTATCAAAGACCTAGAGGCTGACCAGGTTGTTTCTTCCTCCGCCTGTCAGGGTCTGGAGACAAAGCTGAAAGCCATGGAAGAGGAAGCCAAGAGAGCAAAGGAGGAAGCCGCTGCTGCTATGGCTGAACTCAAGCAACAAGTGGAGTCAGCCTAGGACGAAGCCGAGGTTCAGAAGAAGATTGCCGCCGATCTGGAGGCATCTAGGGCTAAAAAGGATGACATAGCTTGGTAGCAAGGGTGGGATGAGTGCGGAGCTCTTCTCGCCAAGGAGGTAATCACCCTTAGGGCCATACCTAAATCTTTATGTTTCTTTGTTTTATCCGCTTTATTGGAGTTGCGGCCGTTTTGCCCCTTGTAAAGCCGCACTCCTGATGTACTCATAAACTGAACTGAACTACTTTATGAATGAAGGAATTGAATTGTTATGAATGAATTGTCTTGAATGAATTAAACTCTTGCTCTTATGAATGACTTGAACTCTTATGAATGAATTCCCGTTCTTCTCATCGACTAAAGGCCGAACCGTACTGCTCCTGAGGTAGGCAACTCTTGAGAGGATATTCCATCCTCAGGCCGATCTGGCCTCCCACGAGGGGTTGTTAGAAACCCTGAGTGCTGGACAGCTCTTGAGAGGATGTTCTACCCTCAGGCCGATCCGGCCTCCTTCCACGAGGGGTTGTTAGAAACCCTGAGAGCTGGACAGCTATTGAGAGGATGTTCTATCCTCAGACCGATCTGGTCTCCTTCCACGAGGGGTTATTAGAAACCCTGAGAGCTGGACAGCTTTTGAGAGGATGTTTTATCCTCAGGCCGATCTGGCCTCCTTCCACGAGGGGTTGTTAGAAACCCTGAGAGTTGAACAGCTCTTGAGAGGATGCTCTATCCTCAGGCCGATCTGCCCACCTTCCACGAGAAGTTGTTAGAAACCCTAAGAGCTAGACAGCTCTTCAGAGGATGTTCTATTCTCAGACCGATCTGGCCTCCTTCCACGAGGGGTTGTTAGAAACCCTGAGAGCTGGACAGCTCTTGAGAGGATGTTCTATCCTCAAGCCAATCTGGTCTCCTTCCTTTCGGGAGGAAAAACTCCACTCCTTAGGAATGAGGTGATGGGGTCCATCCACGAGGGAGTTTTTTCCGTCGGTAGGATTCCGTGTGAGGTTTGAGTGGCATCTATGCTCGAATTCAAAAGAAGTTTCACCACCACGGCCCTTTCACTTATTGTCGAGACCGCCGAGCAGAGTCTGGCCAGCGAATTAGCATGGTTGTTGATTGCTCAGCTTACTCGCTCGACTTTACATTTCAAAAATTGGCTCATCGCTGCCTTGGCTTTGTCGAGATACTTTATCATGCGGTCATCCCTGGCCTCATACGTCCCTGTCAACTAGTTAACTACCAACTGGGAGTTGCTGAAGACCTCTAGGTCGGTTATACCGAGCTTGGTAGTAGCTTCCATTCCCGCCAACAGTGCTTCATATTCTGCCTCGTTATTTGACCCGCAGAATTCTAACCGTAAGGCTTGTTCCAGGACAGCGCTGTCTGGAGACATGAGGATCGTTCCTACCCCCGCGCCTTTGTTATTTGACACCCCATCTACATGGAGTCTCCATACTCCATGTGAGCTTTGCAGAACAGCTAGTTCGTCCACCCCTCCCTCTTCCATTCCCAGGGTGGCCCAAGAGAATTCGACAACAAAGTCGGCCAATACATGGGCCTTGATGGCCATCCTCGGTCTGAAGCTAATATCGTGCTCCCCTAGTTTGATGGCCCATTTCGTCATCTGCCATGTCAAGCCTGCCTTCGCGAATACAGCTTTTAAAGGATACTTCGTGATCACTTTGGCAGCATATGCCTGGAAGTAGTGTTGCAATTTGTGAGATGCTATAACCAATGCGTATGCCAACTTTTCCAACGGCTAGTACCTTGTTTCGGCTCCGGTGAGAGTATGGCCGACATAATAAACCGGTCTTTGCTGCTTCTCTTCCTTCCTGACAAGAACAGGGCTCACGGCATGGGAGGAGACTACTAGGTAGAGGAACAGCATTTCCCCATCCTTCGGCGTTCAGAGCAAAGGCGGAGATGACAGGTACGTTTTCAATCCCTAAAGGGCTTGTTCGCACTCCTCACTCTAGCGGAACTGCTCTCCCATCTTCATGGTAAGGAAAAATGCACAACATTTGTCTGGGGACCAACTAATAAACCTGTTTAAGGCCGCCATCATCCCCATCAGCTTTTGCATGTCTTTCACTGTGCACGGCGTTCTTACCTCCAAGATGGCTTTGATTTGGTCCGGGCTTACGTCAATCCACGGCTTGTAACTAGAAAGCCGAGGAACTTCCCCGAGCCGATGCCAAACGCATATTTAGCCGAATTGAGGTGGAGGCGATGGGTTTTGAGAATATCAAACACATGTGGGAGGTCGGCCAGATGATCTTTCGCCCTGTTCGATTTCACCACCATATCATCAACATAGGCCTCCATAGTCTTTCGAGTACCTCAGCGAACATCTTGGTTACCATTCGTTGGAAGCTTGCCGCTGCATTTTTTAGACCGAACGGCATCACTTTGTAACAATTGGTCCTGCGCGAAGTTATGAAGGATGCCTTTTCTTGTTCTCGGCCTATCATGGCGATTTGATGATACCCCCTGTACGCATCCAAAAAACTCATGCGTTGATGCCCCGCCGTGGCATCCACGAGCTGGTCGATCTTCGGGAGAGGGAAACTATCCTTCGAGCATGCTTTATTGAGGTTGGTGAAGTCCACACATACTCTCCATCTTCTATCCTTCTCTTAATGACCACCGTATTGGATAGCCACTCCGGATACTGAACCTCTATTATTGTCCCAGCCTCCAATAGCTTTCTTACCTCCTCGGTGACAGCCTCCGTGTGATGTGGTGCCGAACGGCGCCCCTTTTGCTTGATAGGCTTCGAAAGTGAGCGACGTTCAAGGAGTGGCATATATAAGCTGGATCTATTCCTGGCATTTCATAGGGTGTCCAGGCGAACGCCTCAATATTACACTGCAACAACTGAAGTAAGTCTTGCCATAAAAATTTCTCGGGCTTACTCGGATTGATCAAGACCTCTTCGAGCTCCTCGACTGCTTTGTCTTTGGCTTCCGCCCCGACGTCCTCCAAGACAGTCCTAGCTGGCACCTTGATCGTTTTGACTTCCTCTATCTTGACTACGGCCTTCAAGGCTGCTACGAAGCAATGTTTGTAGGCGACTTGGTCTCCGTGAACCACTTCCACTCCGCCCTTGGCGGGACACTTCAACATTTGATGATAGGTGGAGGGAATTGCCCTCAGCTCATGCAACCACGTTCGCCCCATGATAACGTTATAGGCAGAGGGAACATCTATTACTAGGAACTCAGTTAGGAACTCCGCCATCCCTATCCTAACTGGGATTATAGCCCTCCCCATAGGCCACACTGGCTGAGAATCGAATCCCACGAGTGGTGTCCGCGATGGGATCAAGTCCTGGGTATACAGACCGAGTTTTGTGTAAAGAGTTAAATACAATACCTCGACTGAGCTTCCTTGGTCGATTAATACCCTCTTAACATCAAACCCGGCGATACTGAGAGACACGACTAAGGCATCATTGTGGGGATGCTGTACCCTCTCGGCGTCTTCTTCTGTGAACGTGATACCTTCACTACCCTCTATCCTTGCCCTCTTCCCTGCGATTATCTATACTCGTATTACTTCAGCTATATGGTCGAGCCTGCGCATTTGTCCCCACATGGAGATCGTTCGTCTCTGCTCTGCAACTCCGTGGATTACGTGGATGGTCCTGTGACTGACGGGTCTGGCAGATTGCTCTTCTCGCCTCGTGGGTGTGGGTGCTTGCTCATCTGCTCTCTCTTCTATGAATTCCTTCAGATTTTCTTGCTGGACCAGGTCCTCCAAGTGCTTTTTGAAGGCTCGACAATCCTCCGTCTTGTGACTCTTTTCCCTATGGCAAGAACACCTCCACCGTATCCCATTTTCTTCTGCTGCCCGTATGACGTAGTCAGGAAGCCTGGGCGGCCAAACGAAATAGGGTCTATCCCTGATTCGTGGTAGGATCTTATGTATTGATTCCTTGAATACGGTGTGTTGACTTCCCTTCTTCCATAGTTTGCCCCAAACCGGACGTGAGGCCCTGTCTGCTCTCCCCTCGGCCTCTTGCTCGGCTGGGACGGACTTCCCCTCATTTGCCCCAGACTGACTTTCCTAGGTCTATCTGAGCTGTACCTTTGCTCCTTCGATTTTACTTTCATCTCTGCCTTCCCCACATCCTCCTCCACCTGTATGTATTGCTCCACACGGCTCATCAGTGTCGAGATATTTTTGGGTGGCTTCTTCGTTAGAGAGGCCCTTAACTTTCCTCTAGGTTGCAGCCCATGTTTAAATGATGCCATGGCCAGCTCCTCATTGCAATTCTCAATAACGTTATCTACCTCCCAATACTTTCTTGTGTAATCCCTCAAGGATTCCTTTTTCCCCTTTCAGAGTGCCATTAGGGAATCAATTTCTTTTGGGATTTTTGTATTTGTGACAAAGCGCCCCACGAATCCTTTCGAGAGATCCCTGCAGCTTGTAATCGATCGTGGTGGCAACCGGTCAAACCATCTTAATCCGGCCTCGCCCAGACTGGATGGAAAGACTTTACACATGAGCGCGTCGTTACTGCTCCACAACGTCATCATCTGCTTGTAGTGGCTGATGTGGGTATTTGGGTCAGAACGCCCATCGTATGACTTGAATTTGGGAACGAAGAACTTTTCGGTGGTTCTGCCTCATCTATGTACCGGGCGAACGTCACGGTAATTGCCTCGTCCCACTCTTCGTCCGTTTCCACCGTCGTACTACGTGCTGATCATGAACCACCCTCATTTCTTGGGTCATCCTTCCGCGGGAACAGTTTCTTTGGTCGGGGGCTCCTGGGAGTGTGACTACTTTCCTCCTCGTCCGAACCTTCCTTGTCCCCTTACTTAGTGAACTCCTTTAGTATCTTACCTAACTCCGAATTGATTCCACGTGCTCCCATCCCTTCCCAAGTTCCCGAGTGCTCACGTTCTCTAGTACGCGAGCTCCCCACCTGGACTTGTGGGTCTTGCTCTCGATGCTTCAACTAGTGGGTCTTCAGAGAGGCACGAAGCCTCATTATTTTCTCTCCCATCGTGTGGAGTGTGGATTCCTTGGCGAACTCTGGCTCCAGAGCTCTCGCTGCCCCATCTTCCGGTCTCTTATCCTCTTTTCTTTGAACCTTTTGTCTTCTTTTTGCGTCTGGAGAAGCATGTTCATCAAGGATGGTAGGTACCACTGAAGGGGTTGCCATCAGCAGTTTAACAATCTGTTGTTAACTGGTTTCCCACAGACGGCGCCAAATATACGGGGATGTTTCGTAAATTGAATTTATTTTAGTTGGATCCAGCCCGATCGATCTTGCCAATAAATCAACCTCTGCAAAATTTAAACACACAAGAGCTAACCGGCGGCAAACTGCCGGATGCCCCTCCAACGCTCAAGTTAGAGAAGAAATAGGGAAAAGGAGACCATGAAAAAATTAACTGACCAAGATCAAAACGTTCTCTTCTTGTTGGGGTCATCCTCCTCCCTTTTATATTGAGAAATCCCTCTTGCTACAGTTCTCGATCCAGGTCTGACACGTACTTGCCACCTGTCACATCTCTGCCACTCTGTCCTCCCTTGACACAACCACTGAATTAACGTCGGTGACTGTTTGCTAACCGTCACATCGCCTTAATTCCCCCATCTCGATCGTCCTTTGAGCCGAACTCACCGAGCGCGTGGGGCCGAACTCCTCTGGCGCGTGGGAAACGTAGGTCAATCGCATTTAATGCCTGTCATGTCAGACCAAATCACATTTAATGGCTATACTTCTCTCAATCATATTGCATTTAATGCGTGTTGAACCATGGCTATTCCGGCTAAGGCCGATCCCCTTCATATCAGGGCCGATCTCCTCGTTACTAACCACACTTGGGCTAATGGTTCGGGTCTCGGACCTAGATCGTTGATCACACCCAAATACCCTTTTGTTCCACACTCCCTTCAATAAAATTAAAAAAAAACTTAAAATCGAAAAACAATTATTTTTATATTGATCCTATGCCTCCAAGGAGTTCATAATCAATCTACCACGATCAAGTCTTGTGATTAAAAAAAATTAGTAATTATCATTCAAATCATGCAATCAAACATGCAAAATAAATAATGACCATTAAAAGTTAGGACTAGATTGTCTACAAAACTGAGTTAGCACAATCTAAATTTACCTAAACTCGTGATTAAAATCATATATAATCAAAAATGGCTCTAATACTAATTGTTGGGGCAAACTACCAAGATCATAAGATTATGTTTATGATTTTAGTAAAAAATTAATTGGATGGGCAAACACTAAAACAGGCTCCAGATTAAAATTTTTGATATCGAACAATCAAAATAAACCCACCAAAACTTCTAAAGTTAGTTTTAGGATTATACCTTTCGAAATCTGGTTGGATGATTTCGGTTGCTGCACCAATGTTTAATCAACGATCCGCTTTGGTTTTTGACTTCTAGTCAAATTTTCGACACAAACCTTCTACTATATTCCCGAATGCCAAAAACGAATAAAGTGTAGGTTTTGATTTATCATGTTCTTCAAAACCTGTCCAGTCACCTGTTCTTTGAATTTACAAGATGTGGAAATCCTATAATATTATACAAAATATCTGGTAGCTAGGTTTTATAACAACATATAAATAGGCGATAGCAGGGACCTGTAAAGTAAATAAAACATGGGTGCGGGCATTGTTTGGAAAAAAGACGAGGAGGGCGCATCGGATATCTTTTGTTTGTTTAGAAAAATATCCTCTTCTCTTTAAAGTAGAAAATTCAAGATATCTGAACATGTTTTTAGGAAAATAGAGTCGCCACTTGATTTTTGAGAAAAAGCAAGAAAAACAAAAGAAGACTGCAGGTCTTTTAAAAGCATAACTAGAGAAAAAAGAGTTCGGGGGCTAAGGTATGAAAAAGAAAAGTGTTAGGCACCATTTTTGCCCAACCGTGAGGTTGATCTCTACTTTGTTAATGTTGGTTCTTGTTGTAAACTTTTTAAAGGTAACAAATACAAAATAGGAGGTTGAAGAGAGTTCAAACAAAAAGAAATCAAATAAGAAAAATCCTAACTACGAATCAAGGGTCATGTGACTTGATTATTATTTCTAGATATGCCACATGTATCATTTGAGCAAAGCAAAGCAAAAAACATGCGACGAGAAGCGGAGTAAAGCAAGAAAGGCCTAAGGGAGATGCAACAATGCTTTTGTTTCTAATCATGCTATATACAAACTATACAAAATAAACAGAAGACGTTTAAACACTAATTTTAAGCTACTGGATGTACAGAAAACTCACGATCGTAGCAACACATGTTGCGGCCGTGACAAAATAAGTCACCAAACTCGCGACCGTGACAACTAAAAGTAGCGGCTCGGGCTAAGTTGTTGCGGCCGTTACTTTTAAAGGATTCATACCTCGCGGCTACGAGGTTAATGACAGAACATAATCTTGTGGTGGTTCGAAAACACCATTTGCGCAAATTGGTTTTCTCTCCTGTCCTCTTTGTGCTTTCTCTCTCTCAACTTTCTTTATCTCTCTCAGTGCTCTCCCTCTCTCAATTTTGGACTCTCGGTACTCTATACTTCTTGAAAACATGTTTTTGCTCTCTCTTATATCGGCAGTATTCTTGATTTTGGTGGGCATCGGGTTTGGCTTTAACTTCGTTGGGGACGAGCTAGGTAATACCGGCGGTGGTAACAGTGTGGTCATGGCCGTTGATGGAGGCTTGGATGTTTGCCAAGCGGGTGGCGATGGTGGCATGTTAAAAGGCGGCGGCGGTGGTGGTGTCGCGAGTGGTGCCGAAGGTCATAGTGTGGCGGGTGAGGATGGCGATCCACAGGAGGGCGGAGACGTGCCCAGGATGCATGAGCTCTTTGATCCCAAGACGTACTACTCAGTGAATCATCGATTGTGGAGGCCAGCCATGAAACGATTAACCATCCCCGACGTAGCCACGAAGCACGAGGTTTTCCTCTGGCGTCGCGAGGATTAGCTCTTGACCAGGAACCTCGAGGTAAGCTGATAATTTTAAATTCTTTACTTGCTTTGTTGATTGAAAGTTTACTTAAACGTTGAACTTTGACTGTTTAAACCTTTTTTGATATTGAATTGGAACAAATCTTTGAATTTGAATTGCATCGTAGTTTAAGATTGCAATGGATTTGTGACGCCTCAAAACCAGGGACATCTAAAGCAACAATAACTAATAGTGGTGCAAGAAATTAAGTAGCGATACAATCCATTCAAGCAATTAAAGTAAAAGTAGCGTAATAGTTATGATTATAGACCCGAAAATAAAGTTCGAACAACAGAAAATATGAAATAAACAACACTAAGGTAAGGTAGCCAAAAGGTCTGGTGTAGCAGACTTGGTGAGAATCCAGCTCACGGGAGCCACGGTTCCACCTCCTCTTTCGCAATGTCGGTAACGAGAGCCTCAGGTTCCTCAAAACTTGGCATAAAATGCCGTGAGCTAAAGCTCAGAAGGAACAACATAAATATACAAATTTTTCTCATACAACAGGCCAAATCATGACAGATAAATATGACAGTGAATATTGCAAAAATGATGCAGTTGGTTTAAATTCTAATCCAATTTAAATCTAAGTTATTCTAGGTTTCTCCCAACCAAGGAAAAACCATCATAACCTTGACCCCCATCACGTTGACCAATTCTACCAACAGACAAGGGACGTTTCTTCAGCCGTGGGATGACTACGTAGCTGAACTAAGTGTCCAGTCGGGTCATCACTGACGGTAAGGTGTGGAGAATCATATCATCGACACGGTCTGGCCCTCAAATCTCATATCAATGTCTAGCACGGGATCGTGAAAATCTAATTTCTATTATTTTGCCACCCGATCCTTCGTTCACTAAAAATTCAAAAAATCATCGGTGCATATAGCACTTGGGGAAAAATCATCCCAAAACAATCCATAGCAAATAGCCGATATTACAAATTTCAAATTTCAATTTTCATGAGTCAAGATACCGTCCTAAAGTTTAATTTCATCTCCTTGTTAAAATCTTTAAGTGAACCCCGTAAAAATCCAAGCCTAAATGATGACTTGGCATGACATGGTATGCTAAAACTAAAATTTTTAACTTAATCTATGCA
Source organism: Heliamphora ciliata (assembly GCA_032360265.1). Classification (NCBI taxonomy): domain Eukaryota; kingdom Viridiplantae; phylum Streptophyta; class Magnoliopsida; order Ericales; family Sarraceniaceae; genus Heliamphora; species Heliamphora ciliata. The sequence continues at coordinate 20,997 of JAUMHN010106560.1, forward strand.
TGGCATGACTTATTAACATATATGGAAAAAAATGTACTATTGAGTGCAAAGTCACATTTTATTGTTCTTAGGCTAGCAACAAGCAATACCATAATCATGTGCCAATGATTTAGCTAAATTGCATATAAGTGTTTTAACTACTAAAATTATGGAAACATTTTTAAAACAATATCACACATTCTAAATATTCAAACATGCATAGCACAAACTTAGGGAACCCAAAATAACAACATTAAACACATCGCACATTTAACGACAGTCAAGATTTTTAGGTTTGAGGTACTATTTTTAGTCTTTTTAAAATACTTAGACTTGGAAATAAAATATGAAATTTGGTAAGTAACATATTTAAGATGTTTTGAACACTTTTTCTGGATTTGGCCTCTAAGGTCTCGGTTTTTATAAAACAACATTGTGTGACAAGATAGAGAATCTGCTCCAGCATGGTGGCGTGATTTTCAGTGATTTTTAAAATTAAAACGGAGGTCCAATCCCCAAAGATAGATTTTTAAAATTTTAAAAGTGATAGATATATGAGTTTTGAATCTTTGAGAGTTGACCTTGCATCAAAATTATTTTTCTTTTATTTTATATAATTCTTCTACCAAACAGTGTTCATATTTGACACACTTTGGGAGAATCAATGCAATTTTCTCTATACGCATGCTCTTCAAGTGATTCCAATGGGGTTAGAAAGATATAGACGATTATCTATCCAACCATACCAAGCTCACACCGAGATCTTGTTCCTACAAAAAATAGTGTTGGTACAAAGTCGTCCTTCGAGATAGTCCATTTAACCTATTTTCAAACCCGATTTTTAAAAAATAGAAGATGAGTGAGCTGGAGCTCAAGAAAAATCATGCATATCAATAACATCACCAAACAACTATAGTAAAAAATTTAGAGCAAGCAAATAAGTCTAGATCTAAAAGAAAAATAGAAATAAATCAGATTTTTGATAAAAAAATGTTTCTAGACAAATTTGAACTTGAAAAACTCGTGAGATTTCTTGACTCTTAGGTCTATGACCTATGCATGCATGACTATACCTCTCATATATATGGCTTATATATGAAATATATATCATTTTCAAATATCAAAATAAAAAAAGAAGGTGGATGGTTGAGGAGAGAAAATAGGAACAAGAATAGGGTTCAGAACCACATCTCATGGTTTTGAGTATAGATCTTGAGCCCTTGTGAGTTTAGGAGCCAAGAAGACCAATGTACAGAGAAAATAGATGTATAAAAACATTGTTCCTACCTTGGTTTATAGTTTGAAGATGATGATAGTTGATAAACTTTGAAGAAGAACACCAAGAACTTAAAGGTCTTCAAGCCTTTTTCTTCACTCTCTCTCAAACACCAGAGAATATTTAAAACACAAAACTCTAGTTTGCGAGCTTTCTTGGCTGAAATAAGGGGGTGGGTGTGGTCTTTTTAAAATCAATTTTGTAGCTAAAATGAGGCTCATAATATGTATGTAAGGCCTGAAGCGCTATAACCACTAAAAATCTATGCATGTTGTACACAAAATAATAAAATATTGAGACTGAGTGTAGGAGTATCCATGTTGGTCGGCCAAGGGGTGGGGTTTTGGCTCCTTTTTTTGAATTTTGTTATATTATATTGATTTATTGTATATTTAATATTATATATATACTACATTGTCAAAGAATTTTATTTAAAAATTAATTTAATGTATATTTTTAATCATAAATATTAAAGATTTGAATTAATATAACAATTTTAGGTATTGTACTTAATATTTACATCTTAAATTAATTTTAGCAATATTTAGTTGTGATGGTTGGGTTAAATTACGATTTTTGTAAAATTTTGTAACTTGGCGTATATTTTTAATTACTTTTATATTAGTTTTAATTTAATTTGATGAATTTAGATTTTAAAACTCAATTTAATGATTTAGTATTATTTTATCATTATTTAATTATTTGTGTGGTATATTCTTATTTTTATTAAGTCACTTTATATTAATATAAGATTTGGCTTAAAGTTACTTTTGATTATAATATTCGGTTGTAGAAATATATACATGTACCCCTATACATATATAATAAAGTTACTTTTACTCCTTTGATAATTATATACAATAAAGTTAGTTTTTACCTTATTAATTATTATATTGGTGTGTTGTAGAGATTTTTCTATATATATATATATATATATATATATTAAAGCTTTTGTTGGAGAATGTGAGTGTGTGTTGGTTTAATATTATTTTATCTATGTTTATTATAACATTTAATTTTATAATTTCTATTATTTTCATTATTTATTCATTTGGCTATTACATATCCATAGTTAGTATTATTTTATTGTTATTATTATTCCATGAACATTATTATTATTATTTTATTTATTTACATTAATTGGATAACTGTCTGGATTGGGAGATCATTGGCGATTCTAGTTGACTTTATTATCGTTGCTAATATTACTTCTAAAAAGCAAGCCTTTATAATCTACCCCCTTAAAATAAATTTTGTCTTCGAAAATTCATATTGTACCTTCGTTCGTGAAAAGCTGTGGGTAGTTTGCTCGCATGACGTCTTCTTGTTCCCAAGTCAACTCTTCGATCCCTCGGTGTCTCCACAGCACGCGTACAAGTGGAATATTCTTCCCTCTGTGCACCTTGTTGCGGCGGTCGAGGATCTTTACTAGTCTTTCTTTGAAAGTCGCGTCTTCATCGATCTGGAGCTCTTCCCAATTAAGGGTGTGGGTCAGGTCAGGTTCATATTTTTGCAACATTGAGACATGGAATACGTTGTGAACATCGGTAAGCTAGGGTGGCAGGGCTAAACGGTAGGCAACTACTCCAATTTTGGCTAAGATTTCAAATGAACCAATATATCTCGGTGATAGCTTCCCTTTCTTCCCAAATAGAATGACTCCTCGCCATGATTGGATCTTGAGAAACACGTGGTCTCCCACTTTGAATTCTGGGGGTCTTCGGCATTGGGCAGCATAATTCTTTTGTCGGCTCTGTGCGGTGATAAGGTGTTGCTGGATTAACTTGATCTTTTCAATCGTCTCAAGTACGTTGTTTAGTCCTAGCAAACTGGTTTCTCTGGTTTCTGCCCAACACACAGGTGATTTGCACAATCGGCCGCAGAGTGCTTCATACGGTGGCATACCAATATTGGCTTGGTAGCTGTTGTTGTAGGCGAACTCGACGAGCGGTAGGTGTTTCTCCTAACTCCATTTAAAATCCATGGCACAAGCTCTCAACATGTCTTCTAACGTCTGGATGGTACGATGTCAGTCTAAGGATGAAAGGTTGTGCTGAACTAGAGCTTCGTTCACAAGGCTGTCTGTAAGCTGCGCCAAAATCTTGCCGTGAAGTGGGGGTCTCGATCAAAAGCAATAGAAGCTAGTATCCCATGCAATCAGACTGCCTCCTGAATGTACTTTTGGCTCAAGGTCTCCAAGGTGTTGGAAGGACTAATCGACAACAAGTGTGTAGTCTTGGTCTAACGATCTACAATGACCCAGATTCTGTCGTGTCCATAAGGTGATCTTGGTAGTCCCGTGACGAAGTCCATCGTAATTTGTTCCCATTTCCATTTAGATATCTCTTGTAGTGACTCAGACCTTTGTTATTTTTGAAGTATTAATGAAAACGTATGTGTTATGTCCAGTGGAGATGTTTGGGAGTGCAAATCGTGCGTGA
>JAUMHN010106669.1:0-101488 GCA_032360265.1 Heliamphora ciliata
AACATGGCGGTCGCCGTGTGGCTGTTGGGAAACCTGGCGGTCGCTCACTTTAGAAGTGGCGACCGCCAACTTGAGACGCGCACCAGGCCCTTTAAGGCGCGCGGGGTGGCCTCATTCTTCACCTTCTCACTCTCTTTCTAACCCTCCATTCTCTCTCATCTTCTCCCAAGCTTTTCTCTTTGTTCCTCTTTGTCTTTCTGCTTGACGATGTTTACTCTACTGCTCTTGATCCCATTTTTCTTCATGGCGGGTCAAGGCCATGGGGATAACGACTTGGGGTCACGATGGGATCCCTCCGCTAGCGGGGTCACTTCCACACAACCCACTGCGGCGATGGATGCCCTTGTGCTCGAGGCAGACCTTGCCTCCCGTCGTGTTGCTGAGGAGGTGCGAGCAGCTGCTGCGGCGCAGGCGGCTACAGATGCTGCTGCTGAGGCCGAGATTGCTGACTTCTTGGATCCTGACGCTGGAGATGGCCGTCCCGCACCCTTCGACCCCCACACTTATGCTACACTACCATATCGTGTGGTTCCTCGCGGGATGAGACGTTATGAGCCTCTCGAGGATGCTGTTGCTGCCGACCTTCTTCTGCAGGAGCCTGACAACCATATATCTCGTTGACGCCTATTGGTAAGTACCCCAACCCTAATTGTTTTAATACCAGAGTATGAAATATCCCAAACGTAGACGCATGCCTAGGATCCCCCCATATGATGATGTGATGAATGATGATGATTGTTGATGATGATAAATGATGGATGATGATGTTTTATTTTGATGTATTTGATTAATGGTTGTGGATGCTGATTGATGATTGGGATTTAAATCTAGTTTAGGTGCCTTTGCAATAGAGTTTAAAACAGTAGGGATAACTAGGATTTTCCATTTAACCAACAAAAGGAGCGATCACAAAATAAAAGGTTTAAGTTTTTATTATTTATTTTGAAAAAAACACAAATCTAGGGGGGAATTTTTTTTTTTCGGGAATCTAGAAAATTTTTGAAAAATTTCGAAAACCTTGGAAAATTTGGAAAGAATTTTAGAAAATGGGAGCAAATCTTAAAAACTTGAAGAATTTTGAAAAATCTTTAGAAAATTTTAAGAAAAATTCTAGAAATTCGAAGAAAATTTTAAGAAAATTTTGACAAAATTTTTGAGAGAATTCTAGAAATATTCAGAAAATCCTAGAAAATTTAAGAAAAATCCTATAAAATTTTGAAAAAATTTTGAGAAAAATTGAGAAATATCTTATAAAATTTTAGAAAAATTTTGGGAAAATTTGTGAGAAAATATTAGGAAAATTTTGAGAAAATTTTGGAAATACTTAGAAAATCCTAGAAAATTTACTGGCAGCCCCTTACTTCTCCAGGTGAGCTTTAGCATCTTCCTCTATATCAAGCTCTCTATTACACTGAAAAGTCGTTCTCTTATTGTTCGAATTCTTTGCTACAGATCTGGCTGATGGAGAAGGTGAACCTTATACAGAAACCTCCCACTAATAGACACAATGCCGCTGCTTTCCCTTACCATCCGCGTTATCAGATATATGACATTGAGGCATATTGGCGACAATATCTTTCTTCTCTGACCGTTTCAGACATTGCCTTGCAGTGCCCTTGGTGGCAGATTCCTGCTATGACTTTGACTACGATGGATCACCCTGGCATTTTGCTGATTGGTCTGCGTCAAACTACTTTTTACTACCCTCACAGGATCATGCGGCAGTTCGGGCAAAGTCAGATCGTATTTCCCAGTATTCGAGGCCGTTTATTTTCCTCTGCACTGCGGGCTCCTTTTCTAACACAGTATCGAGATGTCTGGCCATCTCGCTCATTGATAGAGATGCACGAGTTGTAGTGTCTCGATCTTTCTGCTGACTACAAGATATGGTCGACACAAGATAGGTAAAAAAAAGATAGAGAAGAGAGGAAACAAGCAGCGAAAAGGAGAAGAGTTTGAGGATCTTTGCTTTATTTTGAAAAATTTTCACAGCTTTTTTTTTATAGAGTTTGGGACTTGTGTGCCCTCCCTTTATTTAAGAACTTTGTAATCTTATCTGAAGTAATGAACAACTCCCAAGTTGTGTCTAAGATGGTTTAAATTTACCCAAAGCTTGAATGTCTTTATTATCAAAATCCAAAAATTAATTTGCATTGGTCTTACTCAGACTCAAAGATAGTTAAAAAGAAAGTGGCCGGACTTCTTAAAGAAGCTGCCTACGTATCCCAAAAAGATGGAATCAAGCCTTAACATAGTTCGGACTCGATTTTCACTTGGGTATTGACACTCTCCTTATGTAATATCCTAACTTTTGCCAAGATTGCCCTTTCGGGTTTTCGGCCTTGCGGGCTGCTCTAACTTTTGCCTGAATTGCCTTTTTGGTTTTCAACTCAGCGAGCTTTTATTTTTATCTAACTTTTACCTCAGGAATAGTATTTTTTGAGTTGATCGAGGTTAACTGAAGTGGAGAATACATTGCCATCCAAATCCATGATTATGACTGCATCACCGGTCATGAAGGTTTTGATGAAAAACAGTCCGGACCAGTTTGGTCTGAATTTGCCCCTCGGGTCGAAGATAAGAACTTTAATTTCCTTAAGAACCAGATCGCCTTCTCTAAGATCTCGACTCTTGACCTTCTTGTTGAATGCTCGAGCTATCCTCCTTTGGTAACCTTGTATATGAAATAGAGCTTGCTGCCTTCTTTCATCTAACAAGAGCAATTCTTCCATCCGGTTTCTCTGCCATTCTGCTTCTGAGATACCGGCCTCGACCACTACCCTTAGCGAGGGGATTTCCACCTCAATGGGAAGGACAGCTTCCATCCCGTACACTAAAGAGTATTGTGTAGTTCCGGTTGAAGTTCTGATCAACGTTCGGTATCCCCAGAGTGCAAATGGTAGACGCTCCGGCCAGTTTTTGTGCTAGTTGATTGTCTTTTGCAAAATTTTCTTGATGTTCTTGTTCGCTGCCTCGATTGCTCCGTTGGTTTGCGGCTGATATGGCGAGGTCTTGTGAGCCATTATTCGATATTCCTTGAAAAGATCTAGGACTTCCCCTTGGAAGTGTGAGCCATTATCTGAGATGACCTCGTGGGGAACTCCGTACCGACAAATGATATTTTTCTTGATGAACTTGGCAACATGGGAGGCCTTCAATACTGAGTAGAAAGCAGCTTCCACCCACTTGGTAAAATAGTCTATGGCCACTTAGATAAAATCGTGTCCATTAGATGCCTTTGGTGTTATTTTGCCAATCACGTCGATGCCCCATACTGAGAACGGCTATGGCGACGTTAGATTATACAGCTAAGATGGCGGAACATGCATGAGGTTTGCGTGAATCTGACACTTATGACACCTCCGCACAAACTGTATACAATCCGTCTCCATTGTCATCTAAAAGTATCCCTGTCGTAGTATTTTCTTGGCTAGCATATTTTCGCACATGTGTGGCCCACAGACTCCCGCATGTATCTCTTTCATCAGTTCTTGGCCCTCTTTCGTGTTTACACGCAGCTTGTTGACTCCAGAATGTCCTCGTTTGTACAGTCTACCACCACAAACGACAAACTGCGTAGATAATTGTCGTATTGCCCTTTTGTCCTTTTTGCTGGAAAACTTAGGATATTCTCCTTTTTCTATGAAGTTCTGAATGTCAATGTACCATGGAAGTCCGTCACCCCAATAGTAGCAGTCATTTCGTATGCCGGCTTTCTTTTATGCTCTATTATCAAAGGTCTCATCCGTACTTCGGGTGGTATGTCAATCATGGATGCCAGGGTGGCCAGTGCATCGGCGAACTTGTTCTGTAGTCTCGACACATGGGTAAATATCTCTGATTCGAAGCACGGTATCAGTTTCTCCAGCTCTTGATGGCAGAGAATTAAAGTTAAATTCATGACCCTCCATTCTCCTCTTGCTTGCGAAACTACGAGTGCTGAGTCTCCAATGACTTCCAGTTTTCTTGCCCCTAGTTCTAAGGCTGCCTCCAATCCCGCTAAACATGCTTCATACTCAGCCTGATTGTTAGTGACTTCAAAATTGAGTTTTAGGGAAAACGAAACATGTGATTCATCGGGAGTGACAAGAAGGACTCCTATTCCATAGCCATATTGATTGGATGCGCCATCAAAATATAGAGTCCATTTGTCATCCCCAACTTTCATTAGTTATTCGTCGGGAAACTGGAATTTGGCGTTTTCATCCCCTTCGACTGGTTGGTGGGCCAGAAATTCTGCCACTGCTCTGCCTTTGACTGACTTCCAAGTGACATATTGGAGATCAAACTCGGATAATAACAGCAACCATCGGGCCAGCCTTCCTGTTAGTGCCGGCTTTTCAAATAGGTACTTCTAGGGTCCATTCGGGAGATGATATTCACTGTGAAAGACAACATGTAATGCCTCGGTTTTCGAGAAGCCCAAACCAAGGCCTAACATGTCTTCTCCAACGGCGTGTATCGTATTTCTGAGCCGGTCATCTTCTTGCTTAAATAGTAGACAGCCTTTTCGATTTCAGTTTCTCCTTCTTGTGCAAGCATGCATCCTATAGCTGAATCAGTCACTGACAAATAGAGGATCAGTGGCCTGTTAGGTTCGGGAGTAGCTAAAGCATGAGGGTTTTGTAGGTACAATCGTACGGCATCGAAGGCATCTTGGCATTTGTGATCCCACTCAAACTTGACTCCCTTCTTCAGCAGGTGGAAGAGGGGCTCACAGGTAGTTGTCAATTTTGCGATGAAGCAGCTGATGAATTGGATCTTTTCCAAAAAACCCATGACTTCTCGCTCGGTCCTCGGAGGAGGCATTTCCAAAATTGCTTTGATCTTTGAGGGGTCGACTTCGATGCCCCGTTGGGCGATCATAAATCCAAGCATTTTTCTGGCGGTGATTCTAAATGCACATTTTTGTGGGTTAAGCCGCATCTTATACTTTCAAATCCTCTCGAAGAATTTTTACAGTGCTGTATTGTGGCCATCCCGATCCTTAGACTTGACTATCATGTCGTCCACATACACTTTAACCTCCTTATGTATCATGTCGTGCAATAAGATAGTGGAAGCCTTTTGATAGGTTTCCCCAGCATTCTTCAAGCCAAATGGCATAACACGGTAACAATAGGTGCCCCAATGCGTGGTGAATGTCATCTTTTCTCTGTCTTTAGGGTCCATCAGAATCTGGTTGTACCCGAAAAAGCCATCCATAAATGACAACAAGATGTGTCCCGCTGTACTATCTACCAAGACATCAATGTGTGGCAGTGGGAAATTGTCTTTCGGGCTAGCCTTATTGAGATCCCAAAAATTCACGCAGATTCGGATACGATCATCTTTCTTTAAAATTGGCACTATATTGGCTACCCATTTCGGATATTTGGTTACCATTAGAAATCCAGCATTGATCTGTTTGGCAACCTCTTCTTTGACCTTCAAAATCCATTATGGCCGGATTCGTCTTAGTTTTTGTTTGACCAGTTTAGCATCGGGGTACAGGAGAATGTGGTGTTGGGCAATATCAGGGTCAATTCAAGGAATATCTTCGTAAGACCATGCAAACAAATCTTTTAATTCTTTTAATAAAGTTATTAATTGTTCTTATTCAGCTAAGGATAAAGAAGAACCAATTTGAACATTTTGCGGGTTAGTTTCATCACCAAGATTTATTGACAAAATTTCTTCAATTATTGGTTGGGCACGCATTTCTTCTTCTCTTTTTATTAAAAGTTTTATTTCTTCAGGGATATCCCCGTCGAGTTCAAAATCGTCAGAAAGCGTATGAAATAAATCGAACAAAGCAGAGTAACTGGAAATCTTGTTCATTTCATTAAGAACAGTGGGGATTACAAACTCAATGGTAAAAGTAGGGAGAGGAGCACTAACAGATGTGCCCTCAATTACAAACTCCAACTCAAACTTGGACTCATGATAGATGACCTGCACACCATAAGACTCAATGGATCAATTCTTTACATCCTTTGTGGCCGCGTCGACGATGAGCTTGATATAATCTGTCAGTGCACTAAAGCCCATCATGAAACAATTCGATTCATTTATGCGCAACTGAGCCATATTTTTATTGAACAGCACTCTTAGGTCAGCCCCATCAAGCTTGTCAGCCAAGTCCTCTTCTTGAACCTTCTTTTCTCCTTCCACTGTTTCTTCCTCCTCTGTATTAGACAATTGGTGGCTAAAAAAGATCTCCAACCCAGGCATCTTTTGATTGGTTTCTTCGTCGATCCATGGCTCCAGAAAGCCACAAAACGGGAAATCTTTCCCTTCTTTGACGAAGTATCCATTGAGTGTCCTGGAATAATTAGTCTTTCTCCCCCTTCTAGGCCCTTCCAAATCTTCTTTCGTTGGCTCATACCCAAGACCAAAATGGTGTGAAGTCGGCAATACCTGAATGGGTTTCGGAATCCTCTGCTGCTTGCGTCATAATCCTGTGCCCTGGAAAAAGGATATTTTTCTCATCATCATTAAAGCTCGTGGGTTGACATACATTTCTTCTTCATTCATTAGCGTCTGAATAGTCTGTGCCTCATCGAACTAAAAACCACTAAGCAACACATTGTCTTCACTATGTTGAACTTCTAGTAGAGTTGTGCCCTCTCCTCCTTTCGGGGGTGAATACTGTCCTCTCCATGAATGGTCAGAACTGTCCTATCTTTTATTAATTTCAGTTTCTGGTGAAGGGTAGATGGCACTGCCTGAACATTCGGGTCATGTAGCCACGGCCTGCCCAGCAGTAGATTGAAGGAAGCTGGTACGTTTAGCCCGTGAAACTCAACTGATGTCTCCAGTGGGCCCACTGAAACAGCAAACGACACCAGTCATAGTACATCCCTTCTTATGTTGTCATAGGCTCCCACTCCTTGATTGCAGGGAGTGAACTGGTCTGGCCTCATCCCTAAACAGACAACCATTCTCAATAGGCAAACGTTCAAGGCGGACCCATTATCAATGAGGGTCAACGGGACCCATTTTTCTAGGCACTTGACGGCGATATGAAGCGGCTTGTTGTGAATTTTTTCTTCAACGGGCAAATCCTTATCAGAAAAGGAAATGACTTTCTGTTCAACGGCGGCAAGATAAGCCCAATAAGCTGGTCGGGGGTTGCATCTATCGGGTCACTGGCCTTATTCAAAACTTTCAAAATAGCTTGCCTGTGCTTATGCAATGCCATCAACAAGCCCTAGATGCTGATGTTAGCCTGTGTCTTTTTTAGTTATCTCAGTACAGTATCATCCTCCTCTTGTTCTGCCTCTTTCCCTTTTCCACTTGGCTGTCCTCTCTCTAACTGAGCTGGCTTAAAGTGCCGTCCACTTCTGGTTAGGTGTTCCATGCTGTCTTTAGGGTCCCATAACCCCGGCGTCACACTGTCAGTTTGTCTTACTTTACTTACGTGCAGAAGACCTTTGAATGCCCACAAATCATTTAGGTCACTAACAGCTACCCTTTCCCTACTTTCCTTGTTATCTTCGATAGCCCATGTATTGTCAACCTCCTCCCAGATATCTTCTTCGATGAAGTTCATTTGCTGCTCCTGAGCGGCCCAAATATTAGTCCATTCGATCCCATCAGATTTGAACACAATCCTGACCAGCCAATAAGATTGCATGTCGTCAACGTGTACTTCCTCCTCAAAAAGTTAGGAAATGGTGATTCCATCAAGTACATGGCCGAACCCATAAGGTCGAGTCGGGTAATCCAATGGCCAGTCATCCTCTTCATTGCGCTCCTCCTCTTGTTGGTAGGTTTGGATCATCGGTCGATACCATTCCGAGGCATCATCATTCCATTCTTCCATCCTGTCACGACTGACTCTAATCATCATGAATGAGCATACTGTTTGATTCTCAATTATTGAAACATGAGGGCGAGGTAGATGTGCTGACTCAGGTCCTCTGATTCTCCTAAAGACATGCAATTCACCCCAGCCTGCCTGGCATGATTTGGCAGTGGGTTAGTAGTAACATTCGGCTTTGGGGTAGTTGATGGAGGGGGGATCACTTTGTTATCAATGAGATTTTGGATCTCATGACGGAGCCTCATACATTTGTCGATTAAATACCAGTGGCCTTGGTGGAAGGCACAGTATTGGGAGGCATTGTACCTCAGAGAAAGTGGATCAGGGACAGGCATAGGGTCTAATGGCTTGATGAGCCCCATCTCGATAAGTCGATTCAGGGCGGTGGATAAATAAATATTGAGGGGAGTGAAGACCCTCCTTGGCTTTTGTTGCTGTTGGCCATTGTCTGACTGCTGAAGGCTGTTTGCTAGATGGGTGGAAGAAGAAGGATTTAAAAGGTTCACCTCGCCCGAGCGAGGAGTGGATGCATTTTGGTTGGTTGTGGGGAAGGTCTTACTTGGTGGTTTCTGACTCAGTTTGACTTTTTCAATGTCCCCAGACTGGATTGCATCCTCTTTCTGAACCCTGGCGTCAAATAATTGCTCAAATGTGGAAAGAGGCCGTGTGATCAGATAGCGTTTCAGGGGAGGCTAAAGATTCTTCACTACGATCCCGACTTGCTCTTTCTCGGAGGACCAGTTTGTCATTTTTGCAGCCTTACCCCTCCAGCGGGTTAGGAAATCAACAAAAGACTCCCTGTTCTCCTGTTGTGTTGTCTCAAGCTCTCGAGTAGTAACGTCCAGTTGGACATTGTAACTATACTGGCTAATAAAAACCGTTATAATGTCTTCCAAAGTTTTGGTTTTAGCTACATCAAGGGAGAGGAACCATTTCTAGGCTGCCTCAGACAGAGATCGGTGAAAGATCTGAGCCTTCAACTAGTCATCAATTTCCATTGGTGACAGGGTACCAACATACATTCGGAGATGAATTCTGGGATCTCCGGTTCTGTCAAATTTTTCTATATCCGGCATTTTAAACTTTTCTGTCAATTTGGCATCTAGGAACAGGCAGAGCCCCCTACATCAAGCATATATTCCTCAACTCCTTTGGCTTTTCTCAACACCTTTTCCATCCGATCAATCTTTTCTGGCAGCGCAGATACCTTAGACTAGGCAGTGTTTTCCTCTTTTGCCACAATCGAGCGGGGGACCCGAGGTGGCACTGCGACTTGCGGTATCTCCGGTCCCTGGTTGTCATCCCAAAAGTCTTTTCCATTCTCGTTCGTATTGTCTGGCTGCCCATTCACACTGAGCATATAGGCCTAAATTGCTTATATCTGCGCCTGACATTGAGTTTGAGCTTGGGTCTGCTGCTCTGCAGCCCGCTGTATCTCGATAATAACCCTCATCAGGGCTGTCAAATTGACTTCGTTCTCTGCCATATTTGTTGATTCAAAAACTCTGCGAAGCCTACCCGATTATGATCTTACCCAAACTTGTGTTGACTGTACTTTTCCTGGATTAATAGTAATCCACAGAAAAACCTAGATCCCATAAGCAGAATAACTAGTTTTAAACAGTTTTCAAAAGAGTTCAGACAACAGACAGCAAATCTCCCAAATACCCCAAAATAGCTTAAACTTAAATAATGCCCCTGTCGGGCTCAAGCCAGCAGCATAACAACTGAAAACCCGGGATAAGAACCAAAGGGAATGAATCAACTAAGTTCTAGAGGAAAGACGGATGGCATTTCGGTGAGAAGATTATTCTAACCCTCAAGAGACTGGTTCGACCTATGATTCTAAGGAAAAACTGACGGCACAACGGTAGAAAAATAAAACTTTTCTCTCATAGGTCGAAAGAAAGAGGTTTGAAGAAAGCAAGCCTAGACTAAGAAACGGGATATAGAGTTAGCAACTTGAGAAGAACCCAGAAAGGAGAGAAACTATCTTAAAGGTCCAAAAAATGAAACACAGGCATGACCCCGGGAAGAAGCCTGATACAACAACAGGGAAGAACTGACAATCTGAGAAGAACCCGAAGGAGAGGGAGAGATGTTAGAACGAAACATGGGCACGACCCCGGGAAGAGAACTACGGCGTGAGAAACTAATCAGGGTGAAGGACGAAATCCGGGTAAGGACCCGAAGGTGAAAAACTAATCTATTCAAAGGATAACAGAAAACCCAGGCAGAAATCGAGAAAAAAACTAGCCTGATCTGAACAAACAATCCTAATAATATACAACCAAAATATATAATAAAGAAAAGCACATAATCCTATTAGGGTTAGCAGCACCTAATTGGGGGGTTCTAAGTTCATTATATGCAAAAGGCCGATTTTGGTCAATCGAATAGGGTACCTTCTGAATAGAGCCAGGAATATACCTCCCATGCTTGGAGTGGTGCAGGACATGGTCAAACAGTACGCCCGAACTCTTTTACTGCACTTATGATAGCGTACAATCAGCAAGGGTTGCTCGTCTTCCCAACAATCCCTAAAACTGATTAACGTTCAGGGCATCGGGTCGACCAGGCAGGGGGGTTGAAGAACAATGCATATGCATGCGAAAATGCAAGTGAGAAATTTTATTAAGAATCAATGATGTTTTCAAGTCTAGCCTTCTTATTTAATTTTGGGAATCAGTCCCCAGCGGAATCGCCAGAAAATACTATGGCGTTGGGATTTATGGGTCAAAAATAAGGGAAGTCAAAGATGTTTTGAAAAATATTTTAAACATCTAGAAAGCCAAATTTTGAAAACTCATTTTGTTGAAAATAGAGTCGCCACTTAGTTTTTTAGAAAAATTAAGAAAAATAAAAATGGCTACTGATCTTTAAAGCGTTTTAACCAGAGAAAGAGGGTTCGGGAGCTAAGGTACGAATCGGGGAAGGTGTTAGGCACCCCGTTCGTCCAACCATAAGATTGGCCTCTACTAATTATCATTGGTTTTTTAGTAAAATTTCTCAAATACATGCAAATAAATAAAATAGAGGCAAATGGAGAATATCCAAAATCAAATATAAAAAATACATAAAATATGAACATAGCATTCCAAAACGAATAAGTGTCAAAAGAAAAAATTCTAAGTCCTATGACATGCAATTTCTATCTAAAGAATACATGAAACACATACCCACATGCAATAATATTGAAACAACCTAACTAGCATGATTTGGTTAAAAGAATAAAAAAATGTGTTAGAAATTGGCAAAACTACTTAAACATGAATTTGCTACAAAAAAAAATTAAACTATCCTAAACATGCTTTCAAATAAAAAAACTAAAACTTGCATGTCACCAAAATTAACTAGGTTAACATGATGAATCAACAAAGAAATGAGAAATGCATAAAAGAGAAAAATGCTAAAAGAAAGCCTATTTAACAAAGAAATATAAAATAAGAGTTTTTAAAGATTTAAAAGAAAAGAAAAGGATTTAACGAGATATAAAGGGTAGAAAATTCTGTTAAGAAGAAAATCTAATTATTTACAAAGAAGATAAAAATAGGAAGAATAAAAGAACATTAAAAGATATCTTCATATTTTGTGTTTTTTTGTTGTTAATAGAAGAAAAGAAAAGAAAAATATTATGGAAGACAAGTTAAGAAAATTTAGTTATTAACACTTTTACATTTTAAAAGAAAATAGAAGAAATAGAAAGAATAATGGAGTATTTTTAAAGAAGAAAATTATGGATTACTAAAAAAAAAGAAAATTAGTTTAAAAACTTTTTTGTGATTTTTGGTTTTAGCAAAATAAGAAGAAAATGAAGATAAAGAAAATAAGATCATAGAAAAAGAAAATGAATTCTTATAAGAAAAATGAATACTAATATTACAAGAAAAGAAATGCCAAATGGAACTTTATTGAAGCTAAGAAAATAAAAGATTAGAAAAGAAAATTACACTAATAAAAGAAAAGAAAAGAAAATAGAAAAAGCTAGAAAAAAAAAATTAAACTAGAAGAAAAATAAAATGGAGCATTTGCGTTAGGGAAAAGAAAAGAGAAAAATAAAATAAAACTACATTATAAGAAAGAAAATAAGAGGCTAGGAAAAGAAAAATTATACTACTAGTGAAAAGAAGAAAATGAAAAGTAAAAACTAATGAAGGAATATTAAACCAAAAATAAAATAGAATACTAATATTACAAGAAAAGAAATTGAACTATACTACTATTAAGAATAAATTAGAACAACTAAATAAATGCTAGAAAATTAAACTAATACTAGAAAGATAAAAGAAATTAAAAATAACTATTTATCTTAAATATGAAATATAGTATTAATTACTACATTCACATAAATGTAGGTGCATTATTACAACAATTAATCAATATTATTGAGTTATAATTGCCAAAATATATTAGCACCATTTAATGATTTGATTAAACCAAATTCAAATAAATAAATAAACAAGTAAGCTAAATGAAAGAAATGCTAGAACATAAATAAGGCGATTAGTAAGTAAAGCAAGAGTATAATGAAAAGAAACGTATGAATTGAAATTAAAATTTTAACCCGATCACTCAAAAAGAGAAGAATTGGAGTTAGAAAGACCGGGAGTCCAGACAAGGTACCTAGATTGCGGAATCCTCAAGTCGGGAATGTGCTTCAATGGGTCAATCCTCGAGTGAGGATCCAAGCAATGTAGGCTTTAATGTAGGTGTTGGAGGTTCAGGACTCGGTCTCTCAGCAAGGTCTCGGCGTCGGGGCTCGGAATCGCTCAATGTATCGGCAGAGTCTCACTCACTCAAAATTCGTACTGAAAACGTACGCTGGGGTACGGTATTTGTAGAATTCTTCAACCAATGAGGTATTGCCACGTTTTGGGACACGTCAGGTCATTTGGAGTTGGCGGTCGCCACAATGGGTGTTAGAGGTCGTCATGTTTTTGGAAGGTTCCTCAAAGTTCTATGACGGTCGCCACAATGGGAGTTGGCGGTCGCCATGATTGTAGGAGGCGGTCGCTACTTTTGGCTAGGGTTTTCACAAAGTTTCATGGCGGTCGCCACAATGAAAGTTGGCGGTCGCCTTACTTGGGAAGCAAGTTTCGATGGTTCGTCAAAATTTCATTGGTTTGAAAGTTTCGGGTTCAAATACCGAGCTTGGATCACTTCCTGAGAATCGAACTGCGGTACTATTCCACTTGTTTTCATCATCGGATTCGCCTAAGATTAGGCGGGGTCAAATTGGGGTGTCTACATATACGCATTTGGAGAAGACTTGCTAGGCACTAGTCTGAGAATCCAGGAAGTGACGCCATTACATACTAGCATATGTTGTTCTGATCTCAAGGATAGACCTGCTCAAATACCTCTTCGAGAAGCAAGCATTGATAGGAAAGTTGACTCGTTGGTTACTCATGTTAGCTGAATTTGACTTATTGTACGTTACAAGGAAGTTAATAAAAGGGAGAGCTGTTGTAGAATTTTTGGCCAACCACCCTATTAAAGAAGAAGAACCCGAGTTTGAATTTCTCGATGAGCTAATGTTAAAAATTGGAAACGATCTGTGGACCCTCTATTTCGATAAAGCCTCGAACCAATATGGGTATGGGATAGGGATACTCCTCATTACTCCTGATGATTCCCTTATCCCTTTGGCTTTTAAGCTAAGTTTTGAGGTCACTAACAATCAGGCGGAGTATGAAGCTTAGCCAGATTGAAAGCCGCCTTGGAACTAGGGGTAAGAAAGTTAGAGGTTATAGGAGACTCAGCTTTGGTCGTCTTCCAACCAAAAGAAGGGTGGAAGGTTAACAAAGAAAACTTGATCAAGCATCATCGAGAACTCAACCTGACGTTCCCCTATTTGAGAGCATAGTGTTCACCCACATCCCGAGACTATAGAACAAATTTGTCGATGCCTTGACTACTATGGTGTTAATGATAGACATACCACCTGGGGTAAAGATAAGGCCTCTCAAAATTTAACAGAGGGATACACCTGCAATCAGTCACATCGCTGCTACCCAAGAAGCCAATAACGGGCTACCATGGTATCACCATATTTGGAATTTCATTAAAAAGGGAGAGTATCCTAACCAAGCCAGCAAAAAGGATCAAAGGGCAATTCGGAGACTTGTTGTGTAGTTTGTAATCTGTGAAGGAAGACTGTACAAGAGAGGATATCTAGGAGTTAATAAGCTTTGTGTCGACACAAAGCAAGGACACGAGTTAATGAGAGAAGTTCACAGAAGAGTATGTGAACCTCATATGAGTGGAATGATGCTTGCTAAGAAGATCCTGCGCCAAGGATATTTCTGGAAGATAATGGAAATAGACTGCCACCAATTCGACCAGAGATGCCGAAAATGCCAAATTTACACGAACCTAATGCACGTACCGCCGTCTTAACTTTATAACATGACTTCGCCTTGGCCATTCACAGTTTGGGGAATTGACGTGATAGGAAAAGTTACACCCAAGGCATCCAATAGACACGAGTTTATTCTCATAGCAATTGATTACTTCACAAAGTGGGTTAAAGCTGCCTCTTACTCAGTCCTGAAGTCCTCCCAAGTAGCTAGGTTCATTAAGAAAAATCTTATCTGTCAGTATAGAGTCCTACATGAGATAATTTTCGATAATGGTTTCCACTTTCAAGGAGAAGTTTTAAACCTCTTGGAGGAGTATCAGATTGTCAGCCATAAATATTTATCGTACAGACCGTAAATCAATGGAGCTATGGAAGTTGTAAATAAGAATGTGAAGAAGATCTTACAGAAAATTATAGAGGGAAGCAAAGATTGGTTGGAAAAGTTTCCATTTGCGCTCTGGGGATACCGGACATCAATTAGAACTTCTACTGGGGCAACGCCGTATGGTTTAGTTTACAGAATAGAGGTAGTTCTACCTATAAAATTGAAAATTCTGCGTCTAAGAATAATGACCAAAAATAACATTCCCGAGTTAGAGTGGCAAAGGGATAGATTTGAAGAATTGCTCTTGTTTGACGAAAGAAAACTTAAGGCCTTATTTCACGTTCAAGGATATTAGAGGAGAATAGCTCGGGTATTTAACAAGAACGTTAAGTCTGGGGACTTGAAGGAGGGCGACTTAGTCCTCAAAGAAGTCAGAGCTTCGATCTTTGATCCAAGGGGCAAGTTCAAACCCAATTGGGCTGGGACCTATCTCATCAAGACCCTGATGTCAAAAGGTTCCACTATTCTCATGGATCTGGACAGAAATGTTTTCTTTACACTCGTCAACTTAGACCAGCTCAAAAAGTTCTACCCTTAGAATAAAACTTGTGAAGAAAGAAATAACCGAGTGTAACCTGAGCTTCGAACTACATTATAGCCTGATTTTTCTCTACGGGATACGTAGGAAGCTTCTGTCAGAAATTCGACCTAAACCTTTGTTTAAAATTCCTCCTTTTGTAACCATGCTTCGACTAATAGGATTAATGCAAAGCTTATTTATAAGATTTTCTAATAAAATAGTTATATTATAAGAACGAAAATCTAAAGAACAGTTCTAGAAATCAGTACGAGCCAGAAATGGAGAAACTTTCATCAAAAGTTCTTATTAACTCAGTTTCAAATTTTAAAACAAGAGAGGCTCGCAAGTCCTCATCTTAAGAAACTAAAAAGGGAAAATAAGCATGATATTGGGACACAGCAAAATAAAGTCAGGTCCTTCTTCTCTTTGCATCTCCTCCATGTCCTACCCTGCGCTCTATCTCTATATGGCGCCCTTTGAGGCCTCGTATGGAAGGTCGTGTAGGTCGTCAGTGTGTTGGACAATGTAGGAGAGACCACAGTTTTGGGACCCGACTTGGTGCGATAAACGATAGAAAAGATTGCTATGATTCGCTAATGTTTAGTAACGGTCTAGAGTCGTCAAAAGAATTACACCGATCAAAGGAGGTGGCCTTTAGACTTTGGGGTGGGGGACTATGTGTTTCTGAAAGTCTTGCCACGTGAAGGTTTAATGAGATTTGGCCGTAGCGGGAAGTTGTCACCACGTTTTATCAGGCTGTTTGAAATCCTAGAGAGGTGGCGTACCGTCTGGCCTTGCCTCCTCAGCTATCATCTGTAGACAATGTGTTTCATGTTTTCATGCTTCGAAGGTACAAGCCTAACCCGTCGTACATCTTGGATTGGGCTGAGTTGTAGGTGGATGAGGATGTTTCTTTTGAAGAATGACCGACGAAGATTGTGGACACAAAGGAGCAAGTATTGAGAGGGAGGACCATTGCATATGTCAAGGTTCTACGGCTTTATCACGGAGTTGAAGAAGCTACGTGGGAGCTTGAATTTGAAATCCGTGTTAGATATATGGAGTTGTTTTCCTCTTGACCTTGTGGCGAATTTCGAGGGCAAATTTCCTTGAGGGGGAGAGTTGTGAGACCCGGTTCGTTTTTACTTTTGTAATGTATATTCGTAACGTGTTGGTTATTGTTTTAATCGTTATAGAAAAGCATGTTTCTATATGTTTTGTGCATATATTAACCTAGATCTGCATGTGGGTTTCAATCTCGATCCTGATGGGCGTTACAACAAAAAGTCGGGGGGCTTTCTAGGTAGGACCGCTCAAGCAGTCTGTCTGCATAAGTTGTATATGTGACAGCTCATTGCTTGGGTTTTTGAACCAAGCTTTCCTTTTTCTTCTCTCTTAAGAAAATCAAATCCTCTGCCTTCTCTCTAGATTTGAGCATGGTTCGGGCTCGATTTTTAACATTCTAATAGTCGATCCTTCTTACCCTCACCGTGGGCTTCGTGTTCATCCGAACAAATTCTTGTTTTAACGACTTTAGCTTCTGTCCGGAGTACAAAGCATCGAATTTTTAACTCACCGAGATAGGATCCTAAACCATCTTGTCTAAAAAAGGGTGTTACGTGAAATCTTATGTGTTTCTACTATTTTCAGAAGCATTAAATATTAAACCTTGTGTTTAAATCGTGCTTGATTGAGAAAAAAAACATATGCGTTTTTATGGTTTATTACAAGGTTGATGGACATATGTGTTCGTGTTATTTTCGAAAAGAGGAGTTTTGAAAATCGAAAGAACTTGGGCAAGTATTTGTGAAAATCTAATCTCGGAGGTTTGAAGCTAACCCTTGGGGTTGTGCCTTGTTTTAACGTTAGTTGGTGTCCATGGTTAGATGAATGACATTGTTATGTGTTTTTGATGTTTATAAAGGGCTGTGTGCGTGCAAACTTTGCTAACTCATGCATTAGTTGGGGCGGATATTGGTTCTTCGGTGAAAGACCATAAAGAAATGCATAATGAAAGGTGAATATTGGTCCTACGGTGAAAACCCGTGAAGAAGCATGAGTTGCATGTGAACCATTATGGTTTTGAGAAGTAAAATCGTTTTTGAGGCTCGTGTGAGTCGGGATATTCATATTATTCTATTTGCATGCTTTGCTTTTATTTCATGCTAGTCAGTTTTCTATTGATCTCGGCTCACGTTGTGGGATTTAAAAACCTTTCCAGGTGCTTATGATCACGTGGGATAATCTAAAGGAGCCGGAGGTGGTGGAAGACCTTACTTATTTTCCTTTGTTTTTGGATCATGTATTGATTTAAATGTTTTTGGTTTAGGAGCCGAGTGTTGTAAGCTATGTGGTGATTATATCAAATGCATGTATGTTTTATGATCTTAAGAGAGAAACCTTGGATTGGTTGTTGTTTTTCGTTTTCATTTGGTTTTATCCCTTATATAAATATTTATGCCTCGAGGGAGGGTTTTGGGGCCTCGTTTTGGTGGGTTTTCTTTGGCATGGTATGCCTTGTGAGCTTTCAAAAATGTTAGAAAATGGTTAAGCATTGGGGAGGGAAAAGTTGCATTTTAAAAAATTGATCCAGAGCCAAATCGCTCGATTGAGCGCTCGAGCGGTCTATCAGGTGGTCTCTACAAACATTCTATTTTTTGTGTTTTATTGGAAAACCAGTGTCCTTATAAGGACCGCTCAAGCGGTCTCTTAACCGATCGAGCGGTCTAGGAAGATTTCAAAAATCTTGTTTGATCGTTTTAAAGATTGGCTCTTGGGAACCATGACCTTAGTCTTCTGGACTACTCTTTTACATTAAATAAATCCTCAGTAGTATGTTTTACAAAGGTTTTAACTCCATTTTTTTCATTTTGATCTTCGACTCGTTTGAGTTCGGGCGGTTTTGGTGGATCGTGGTATCCCAAAACGGTTATTTTGTGGGCTTTTCACGTGATCGGATTTTTGGGGCATGACAACTTGGTATCAGAGCTTTGTGTTCGAATACCTAAGAGCCGTGGGAGAGGTTGCATCACTTTGTGAGGATGTTTGCGTGTACTTAATATGCATGTACTTAAATATATGATGACATGGGCGCAATGACTTGTTGAGCATGAGGATGCGGTGTATACGTGAGTATTGAGGTTGGACATTAGGATTGATTAGTCTTGCCTTTGGGTATAAGGATTAACAAACTTGGAAGCCAAGTTAGAAATGCATTTGGCCGACGTGTTTTCTGGCAAAGAATCTAAGTAGGTTACCCAAATTGACACGTCACTCTTGACGGTTCTCCTCGGTATGTGAGATGTGTTTATATAATCTTGAATGGCTATGTGTTAGCATGATTATGGTCATAACATGGTGAATGAAAGCGTATGTTGTTATGTCCAATATTTCTTTTATATAAAAGTTATGTCTACGCAGAGAGGACGAGGCCGTGGTCGAGCCCGTAGCCGTGGTTTGGGCCAAAGAGATGTGCCAATCCCTGATGCTGGGGATGCAAATGCACCCCAAGGACCTATAGATGGAGTGGACTTGCTGCGTGAGATGGTAGGCTCCATCCGTCAACTAGCCGAGGCTGCTAAGGGGAGAGAGAGAGTACCTGAGCCAAGGGTAATTGTTGTGATGTGAGAGTTTCGACGTTTTGACCCTCCTACCTTTGTTGGGGATCCCAATCCCAAGGTGGTCACAGAATGGCTACAGCTTGTGACTAGAATTCTGGATACACTACAGATAGTCGAGGATAACCTGAGGGTTGCATTTTGTCGCATTCCAGCAGAGAGGTGACGCCCATGAGTGGTGGAAATTTGGTAAAAACACCGTGGAGGGTACGTGGGCAGCTTTTACGAGGGTATTTCTGGAGAAATACTTTCCCGAGTCCTGAAGGGATATTTATCAAGAAGAGTTCTATTTTCTCACTCAGGAGACGATGAGTATTGTGCAGTATGAGGCCAGGTTTACCAGTTTATCACGCTTTGCACAGGAATTTGTGGCTACTAACGAGCTACATTTGAGGAGGTTTAAAAGGGGTTTGAGGCTTGCGATCAGGGAGCGGGTGGCAGGATTAAGGCTGCGTGTTTTTACAAAATTGGTGGAGTCGACAACTGTTATCGAGAACACATTAAATGAGACCCGTGGACCTAGGGAGGTTAGGACATCGCAGGGTGGAGCAGAGGCACAGTCAGATGGGCGCTTCAATAAGAGGCATAGGTTCTTTGGCCTTAGTTCTCATTCATCTAGATCACGGTAGGAGTTTTCTGCACCAGTATCATCATTGGCTTCGTCTGGGATGCCAGAGTAGAGGAAGCCCATCTGTTACCGGTGCAGGCAGCCTAGGCATCGTGTGGCGAATTGTCCACAACCGAGGCAATCCCAGAGTTTAGCATCGGTTCAGTTGCAGGGGAGAGAGCCACCAATTTGTTTTGGGTGTAGCCAGCTAGGGCATTTTCATAGGAACTACCCTCAAGGAGGCGGTGTACCGAGCATGACTGACGCACCAGTTGTTCTTCCCTCGCAGGGTTGACAGATTTATCGACAACAGCAGCCAGCAATTCAGACTTCCAGGGTTACAGACAGGGGTGTCTTAGCATAGTTAGTGTGACAGTCGATAGTTCAAGGTATGATGGACAGACTAGGGCACCACAGGGCAGAGTGTACGCCCTTATAGATTCCAGTTCTTCTAAAGCACCGGTCGTGCCTGATGTTGCAGCTACTACTTCAGTGATTAGAGGTACTCTCTTAGTGTACAGATCATGAGCCAGTGTTTTTATCGACACGGGAGCATCATAATCATTTATTTCATCTGCTTTTGCGTCTACTTTGGGTTTGAAGATGGACTCGTTGGGTAGTATGCTGTGTGTAGAGACCCCAATCGGTGTGAATGCGGTGTTGGGATGAGTATGTAGGTCCTGTGAGTTAGAGGTCGTCGGACGCTGTTTAGAGTTTGATTTCATCATTTTAGACATGACCACATTTGATATCATCCTAGGGATGGATTGGCTGACCACTTATCATGCCTATATCAATTGCGGTCGATAGAGGGTATCGATTTGTACACCTGAGGGTGATTTTTTTTGTTTCGTGGGTGATCGAACGATGGTTTGGTGTCCATGCCCGGCGTTTCGTGAAACTGAGGAAACCTTAGTTTTCTCTTTTCTGCTTTCAAGTTGGATGAGGCAGTTGGGGTTTGAAGAGAATTTCCCCTTGTGGTGTGTGACTATCTAGATGTCTTCCTTGACGCTCTATTTGAGTTGTCACCGAATCGTGAGGTAGAGTTCTCTATCAATGTTGTTGTTCCAAGAGCCATTCCTATCTTGATGCCATCTTACTGTTTTACACCGGCTGAGTTGCGAGAGCTGAAGGAACAACTTTAGGAATTGCTTGATAAGGGGTTTGTGCGCCCGAGTACGTCGCTATGGGGAGCTCCGGCTTTGTTTGCCAAGAAGAAGGATGGTTCCTTGAGTTTGTGTATCGACTATCAAAAATTGAATAAGGTAACGGTGAAAAACAAGTATCCTATGCCGAGGATTGACGATTTGTTTAATCAACTAAAAGGTTCGAGTTGCTTTTCAAAGATTGACTTCAGGTCGTGGTATCACCAGTTGAGGATCGAGGAAGAGTACATAGCAAAGACCTCCTTTTAGACTCATTACGGTCACTATGAGTTTTTGGTTATGCCGTTCGGTTTGACGAACGCTCCTGTGACGTTCATGGACTTGATGAACCGCATATTCCACCCGTATCTTGACAGTTTTGTGGTTGTGTTTGTAGATGATATTCTTATCTACTCACCATCGAGGGAGATGTATAAGAAACATCTACGTATTGCTCTGCCGCTTTTAAGAGAGCATCGACTGTACACGAAGTTTGAGAAGTGTGAATTTTGAATGCCTGAGGTGAAGTTTCTTGGACATATGGTGTCGATGGATGGAGTATCTGTGGATTCCTTAAAGACCGATGTAGTGTTGAGTTGGGAACGTCCGAAAAGTGTGTTTGAGATTTGTAGCTTTTTGGGTTTAAAAGGCTATTACCGGCGAGTCGAGAAGGATTTTTCTCGACTCGCCGCGTCGATGACTCGCCTTATGCGAAAAGGAGTCAAGTTTGTTTGGAGTGAGTCTTATGAGTTAGCATTTCAGGAATTGAAGAAGAGGTAGACTAGTGCACCAGTGTTAGTTATTTCAAAACGAGATTTGGGTTACACAGTGTATTGTGATGTGTCGCATGATGGTTTGGGTTGCTTTTTGATGCAGGAAAGCAAGGTTGTGGCCTACGACCTAGGCAATTGAAGACTTATGATCAGAATTACCCAACACATGACTTAGAGTTAGAAGTCATAGTCTTTACCTTGAAGGCATGGCGACATTATCTGTACGGTGAACATTTTGGAATTTTTTCAGATCACAAGAGCTTAAAGTATTTGTTTTCACAGAATGACCTAAATCTACACCAACAACGGTGGATGAAGTTTATGGAAGATTACAATTTTAACCTTCAGTATCACTCGGGGAAGGCCAATGTTGTGGCCGACGCTCTTAGCAAGAGATCTCACAATTCGTTAGCTTCTAATGAAAGGTACATAAAGACAATCTCTTAAAATTAAAATCCAATCTCTACCAAAACTGAGAGTGGCATCTCCTATTGCAACTGCTGTTACTTTTGTATTATTGCCCATATGAGGTAAATCTCCCCATTACTAAGTTGTCAGGTTTCTTGGAACCTCTGCAATGAATTACAGACATGATTAGTGGCTCTTATATCTACACACTAGGAACTGGTAGATGACACGGTAAACATGTTTCTATAACCAGTGAATAGAAATTATCATTTTGTTCTACCTTCTAAGAAATACTGGACATAACTTTTCCAGTGCCGTGTCTGATTACAGTGAAAACATCTGCCCTTCGGCTTTTTCATACCAGTTTGTGGCCCATTAACTACCCCAAAAACTGTGTATCCCTGTTGTTAAACTTTTTTCTTCTTCATGCCTTTCGGCTCAGAGGAAGAACCTTTTTTAGAAACAAACACATTTTCTGATATTGAAGGAATACCATGGGTAGTTAAAACTATATTCAAGTTACGTTTCTAGTCAACAAAATTCGGTCCCGTAAGTTTGTTTTCATTGAGTATTAAAGTGAGTGGGTTGAAAGCCATTTTAGTCCTGAGAATCACATAATTAAAATACCGTTAATTATGATGAGCAAAACTTTGAATTTATTTTAATTTGGTTCCTCCTACCATTTTAAAATTAATTCGCCAACTACGTAATAAACTGAGAATAGTATGCCTCGTTGGGAGAATGTCTACTATCATTTATAAGACCAGACAAGCTAATTTATTTTAATTTTACTATCTAAGCAATTAACACTACCAAGTAAAATTAAATAGCTGACATAGTTTCGGTCCAGTATATAATAGCAGTGACTTAGATGGAGTGGATATTATTATATACAGCTAAGTATTAACCATCACTTAATTCCAAATCAATCGCTTTGCAATGTTCCCTTCAGTTGGAGAAGTGATCCATACTAACAATTATCTAGAATTATTTCTAATGGAGGTTTGTACTGAAAATACCGTAATTAATCTATCTATTGGGGAGAAAGGCCTTATTACCAACACGCAAAGTTTAATTGCATCGCCTACAAACTGGTGATGGAGACCGCAGGATTTATCTATGAATAAATTTCCTCCCTTACTTAGATTTTTAAAATAATTTTTAGGGTTATAAAAATTCATTTAATTAAAATAAATTTATTAATTTCGAAAACCGCACTATCTGAAAGAATCAAACTTCTTTCTGTGTACACGTTTTCAAAGATTCTTGTTCGCCAAACCATCTTTTCGTGTTTAAATGCGTAACAAATAAAATTTAATAAATGCACAGTTTTTCTTTCAACTTTTAAGCTAAGGTAGTGATTAAAAGTATTTATTTATTTTATTTTTCATTCCATATTTTTCAAAAAATAATAATTTTTTACGATTAAACATTTTTTATTTAATTAATTCGAAATCTGGAATTAATTCTCACGTTTTTTCAAGATATTCGATTTTATGAAAAATCATTTTAAACGTGATATTTTGTAAAAAAATAAAATATCTAAATTTTTTTCATTTAATTAAAATTAATTAATTTAAAAAATTATTTTATTTTCCATTACAAAATATTTTAATTAAAATTAAATTTCTGAATTAATTAAATTAACAGGATAAATAAAACAGATATGCAATCATCCTCGCAGTTCATATATATATATAAACAAGATGCATATATCCCGATTTTATGATTCAAGTGAAACGCTAAAGCGTTTTAGTCTTTCAAAGAGAATAAGCTATATCAATCCCTATTTGCGTTTGATTCTATATCCAGATTGTCTCAAGCTTTCATGATACTATCTGATATATCAATATATATCATATCAATATCGTATATATTAGAATATACATCAAAACCTGCTCTAGGAGAGAGAAAGTCGCCGACAATCACTAGCCACCGCCGGCACCACCTTACCGCCACCTTTAAGGGGGCTTTTATCGCCTTATCCGAGCTCCGTTTTCGAAAAGTTTTATACTGTTGGAAAGCACTCAAAATATGAAATTTTTCTGTAAAAAATTTGCTCGAATTTGCCCGTTTTTAACGTACTTTATGCTGAAAGAAAGCTCTCGAGAAGTACTATTTTTGTGTCAAAAAATATGCTCAAAAATAGCTCAAAACATTACTGAAAAATTGCCTGAAAGCCACTGCCGCCGCCCACCAGCGCCGCTGCACAAACCACCGCCTGTTTGGGCTTTTTTCGGTGGTTCTTTAGTGCCCATTTTTTTGAAAAAATAGCTCAAATATTCAGCCATATGACACTTCCAAAAAAGCCTCAAAAACAGTCCGAAAAAGTCCCGAAAACATCCCCCAAATAGCGCCACTGCCACCGTAGGAAACCACCTATTTTGCCGCCTATTTTAATGCACTGTTTATCCAAGTTGTTTTCTGGTTTTTGGACAGTTTTAAGGTATGTTTTACTACTATTTTATGTAAAAAATATTGCTCAAAAAATAGTCCCAAAAATAGCCTAAAAATCATCAAAACTGCCGCCAAAATGCCGCCAGCAAAGCAGCAGGAACTGGGCTGTTTTGGTGATTTTTCCTTGATATTTTGACTTATTTTTTATGTTGTTTTTAATGCATAAATACTGTAGAAAATTCACCGAAAAAAATTGTTTAAAATCATTAAAAATTTATCGTGATTCGTGGCCCATAAAAATCCCAAACCACCGCTGGTGCCACCTCCGTTCTTTGTATTCTTGGATATATTTAACCTATTCTTAAATAATCTAAACAGATATTTTGAAAATAGAAACTAGCTATTACATCGATCCTATGTCCCGAAGGCTCACATTCGATCTATCACGGTCAACTCCCGTGATTAAAAAAAATAATCATCATTCACATCATTCAATCAAACATGAAAAATAAATGACGATCATAAAATCAGGATTAGAATGCCTTCAAAATAAAGTTAGTAACAGTTCTAAAACTACTAGGCTCCGATAATTGAAAACAAAAAATAAAACGGCTCTAATACCAATTGTTGGAGGTAAGGCTGCCAAAATCTTTGTTTTTATAAACGATCATTTGAAAAAATTAACTGAACAAGCAAACGTCGTAACGGGCTCCAAATAAAAACTTTTGATGATGAACGATCAAAATAAAACCCCTGCATCCGAAGTTAATTTAGAAGAATACCTTTTTACCAGTCGAATCTTCAACTACGATTTGAATCCGAGTTGAAACTCCTGTCAGATCTTTTATTGTATTTCCTTATGTGATTCTTGAATATAGAGTGGGCTACAATCTATCAAGAATGCATACCGATAGAATTTGGAAAACTTTAGTCTTGGAAGACAAGTTCTGAAACTGGTTTAACCTACCCGCATATTTATAGGGCTACAGCAGGAACTTGGAGAGTAATTATGAGTAAGATTTTCAATGGAACACTAGCACGTATTAGCGGTTTCTGCCATTAAGCAAACCGCATAGCGGTATCTGTAATTATGGAAAATTAGTAGCGATTTTTATAATTTTCATAAAATACTGAATTACAGTTCACACCACTATTCTTGAATGTAGAGTGGGTTACAATCTATCAAGAATGCGTTTTGGTAGAACCTAGACAACTTTAATCTTAGAAGACAAGTTCTAAAACTAATTCAGCCTACCCGCATATTTATAGGGCTACAGCAGAGACCTAGGGAGTAATTATGAGTAAAACTTTCAGTGCAATACAGACACGTATCAGCGGTTTTCACAATTAAGCAAACCATATAGTGGTATATGCAATTATGAAAAACTAACAGCGATTTTTGCAATTTTCATAAAATACTGAATTATAGTTCACACCACAAAGAACTATAATTGCACTCTGACCCATAATCTCTAGACCATATAGCATTGAGCTCATGCTATTAAATGCTTACTATTTCTCCCCACATTAAGATTCTCGATACTCAATACCCACCAATTAAATTTAATTACTGATAATTTAATTTAATTGGCATCTTGATATTCCTTAAGTTCTTCCGTTTAACTTATTTGATTGCAGAATAATTAAATCCACCTGTAGAGTTTGGCCCGATCAAAACTTATAAACTTCTTTAAGGGGGTATTGTCAATCTCGATCTTTTGGGACATGGATTCCGTCAATAATTGATATGCACCATATAAATAATACCGCTATCCAACTCACTAGAATATAGACCCATATAAAATCGCACCCTCTAATAAATCAAAATAACGAATGTTAAATATATGCAAATCAATAATTATTTCAGGATTAAGAGAATAAGCACTATTCATAATAACCATGGGGTGTGAATTAATTTATATAGTCAGTATAAAATTAATTACCCAAATTGTCCCGTTCAATACACACAAAATGTACTGGCATAGAGAGTCGGAACAATAGACGACGCTATTATCTGTTTTTCGTAACCAAGGCAGCCTACTAAAACTCTATGCCACAGTTATACCGATAGTATGTCCATTTTTATTTAAACTGTGAACATAAAACTTGTATTCTGCAATAACCTAAAATCTGATCTTCTGTGTGCCAGTCGTACTTTACACACTAGATTAAATACTATATAGAATATCAGACATTCATACATAACAATAAAGAAATGATACACATACATTACTCATAAAGATTCTCATAAAATAGAATATTAATTTTATTAAAAATAAAATTAAATACTAAAAATATGATTTTCAATAAATCAACCATAACATCTAATAATTTGAATAAAGAGCCAAATAATATGACCCAAATGCTTAAACCTAAGTTATTAGTAGTAGCTATATGTTTCTTTATATACCATATTAAGTCTTTATCTCCCACTGATGTGGATTAGTGTATCACAATATCCACTCTCAAAGACACAATGCTCTTGTCGCGTGGCCCAAGTTTTTTCATTAGTTGAGATGTGGATAGCAGCCCATTAACGAACATAGAACAGTCTATAAGTGCACACAAGGTATACAATATCTGTCTTCTACCCCTATCTGAAGCCTCTACTCCTCTATCTACACCACTATGGAGCCCTACATGGCAACCAAGGTTGGCTCTAATACCATTTGTAACAACCCAAGTAGACCACTGACCTAATAATATGAATAAAGAGCCTAACAACATGACCCAAGTGGGATAAGGTATCACACCTCCCCTCGTTCCTAAGGTTTTATGTGCACCAGTTCAGTTGCCCGCACTTAGGCGTCAAATCGTTGAGGTAAGGCTTATGTTTTCTAGGTGAGCACTTGGAGCATATTAATGAGGTTAGCTAATTGTTGATCTACTCGTTGATTGTGCTGCCCTTCACCAAGCGGTGGCCGTTGGCGATTGTTTTTTTAGGTCATATCCCTTGTTTTTACCATCTAAATTGCAAGCATGATTTCAAAAGATGTTCTCATAGACAGCGCCAAAGTGATGCCTCTAAAATATGGAAAGGATCAAAATAGCTGGATTAGGACAAATGGTCAGCATGGTTGCTGCTTCCGTTTATCTCGATTTGTGATCACTCCTGCTCTTCTCTTTTGGGTGAGACCTGAAAAGATATTAAAGAAACTTAACACCAGTGGGGTGCACTTCGACAACCATCCAATGCTTAAGTTAGCCCTAGATGAAGATTCATCAATGAAGATACAAATAGAGGAGAAAAACTTACCACCTTAATGGGGGACTTGGTCTATTTATGTAGAGTTGACTTACCTCTAAGCTTCGGAAAGATTGTCGAAGATTCTGAACATATACCCAAAAATCACTCAATTATTGAGATGTGCCAATCTGGGCCGTGATCCTCAACTTAATACTCAGGTGAATTGGTCATGAGGTTCTATAGGGATGTTGGTACAAGATGACTGAGTAACACTCAATTGTCCTTCTTAGGCTAACCCCACCGAAATAGGGGTTGGTCTTCCAACACTTACTCGACCATAGCTCCGTACTCATCACTTCTCATAATTAAACATGGCCATAGTAGGTCGACCCTAGGAGTGTAATTTTGGCCCGCAGCCCGCGAAAGGTTTGGGTCCGACTGGAGGCCTGACACTGCAGAGGCTCGGCCCAAGCTAGGGCTAAGCCTGTGTAAGCCTGAAAATCCTAGCTCCGGGCCTAGGCCATCCCCTTAGGCTTATGGGCCGGCCTTCCCCTGTTAGAGTTGTATACTAAAAATCATGGTTTTAATTTTAGTATTTAATTTTATTTATTAATAAAATTAATTTTTTTATTTTATGAGAATTTTAATGAGCAATGTATGCGTTTTATTATTTTCGTGTATGGATGTCGTTTGTTCTACATATTATTTAATATGGTGTATAGAGTTCGGCTTACATACAAAAGACTATATTAAAGATCCTTGTAAAATATAAGTTTCTGATTGACAGTCTTAGACAGAATTGGACAAACCATTGGTATGATTGTAGCACAATATTTTAGTAGGTTTATCTTGATTACGGAGAATGATAATTATTTTGACAATTGTTCCGACTCCTTGTGCCAGCAATACACTTGGTGTGTATTGAAGAGGACCAAGTTGTGGTAATTGATTTTATACTGATTTGATAAATTAATTCACACCTTATGGTTATTATGAGTGCTTATCCACTTAATCATGAAATAATTGTTATTCACGTATATTTAATATTTTTTATTTTGATTCATTAGAGGGTGCGATCTTTTGTGGGTCTATAATTCCTGTGAGTTGAATAACGGTATTAATTATATGGTGGATATTAATTATTGACGAAATTTTCATCCCGAAAAATCAAGATTGATGATATCTCCTTAACAAAGCTTATAAATTTTGACTGCGCCAAACCCTACAGGTGAATTTTATAATCCAGCAGTCAAATAAGTTAAGCGAAAGATCTTAAGAAATTTTTAAAGAAGCCGATTAAATATAATTGTCTATAATTTAATTTAATCGGCAGGTATCTGAAATCTTAACTTGGGGAGAATAAATAAGCAATTAGTAACATGAGCTCTAATACTTCGATTTTGAGAATAAGGCTGGGAGTGCAATTATGATTCTTTAGTGAAATAAATTATAATTTATATTTTTATGAAATTACTTTTAGAATGAGGTAGGATTTTATAATTACATTATAGCTCACATCTTGTTTACTTCACAGGTCCTTACTATAATATATTTATTTGCTGTTATAAAACCTGATAAATAATTAATCATTATTAGTCAGTTAGCTTGATGGTTAGAGTTTCCACGTCTTTAAAACTCTAAGTCAAATTAAGAAATGTTTTGAAAGGCACAAAGAATGTAGCCCACACGACGATCGTGTTCAACATTCGGGAATACAATAGAAGGCTTATGTTAGAGATTGGACAAGAAGTTAAAAATCGCGACGGATTGTTGACTAAATATTATTGCATCAACGGAAATTATCCAACCAGAATTTGAAATATATAATTCTAAAACTAACTTTGGGAGTATTACCAGATTTATTTTTTGATTGTTCAATACCAAAATTTTTAATTTGGAATCAGTTTTAGCGTTTGCCCGTCCAGTAATTTTTCACTAAAATTATAAACATAATCTTACGATCTTGCCAATTTATCCGAACAATTGGTATCAGAGCCATCTTTGATTATGTATATAATTTAATCATGGGTTTGAGTAGATTTAAATTGAGCTAACTCTATTTTGCAGGCAATTTAATCCCGATTTTTAATTGTTAATATGTTTACATGTTTACATATTTGATGGCAATTATTTTATTGATTACTAAATATTTTTTTAACCACGAGAGTTGATCGTTGTAGATTGATTGTGAATTTCTTGGAAGTATAGAATCAATGCAAAAATAATTATTTTTTAATTTTTACTTCTCGTATTTTAATTTCTATATAATTGAAAGTCAATTGAACAAAGAACATCGAAGAACAGGTTGAAGAATGAATCGATAAAGCTGCGTCAATTCCATTCGGTCAAAGATAAATCCATGGTGATCAAGGTTTTGTTTTGGATCAAGGCTAAAATGTGGATAAAGTTCAAGAATCCTGAATGCCATGAATTATTCATGCTTGGAACAGTGGAATGCTTTCATCAAGAATTAGTGTATGATTATCCACGTGGAACTTATCCATTTTAGCAAAGTTGTGTGCTTGAATCAAGCCACAAAAGAATCCAAGGCCAATTGGCCCATCATAAATCAGTCATAAGGGGAAACATATTATCAAGGCCAGCAAATTGTTCGATAATAATCCAAGCATGGAACGGTCCAATCATTATTCATGAATCCCTTGGAAACATATGGATAAAGCCGCAGCAAGTCCAAACCGTAAGCAAGCAATTCGGTGAAGCGGCGTAGCAAGAAAGGTGTAGCGCGCTGCGCGCGTGCGGGCGCAGTGCACATGGCAGCGCAGGACAGTGGGCGACGGTGGCCACGCGGCGACCGCAATTAGGCTCGGCTGAGGCTTGTAGTGTTCCAGCAAGACTATGGCTTGTAGAAGGTGAGTTGTCACAAGGTTTCTAGTTGATTGTAGTATTTTGACTGGATTAAAAAATTAGAATTCTGATATTGATAGGATTACAAGTTTTTTGGATAACAGAAACTCTTTGGTTAAAAACTTTAAATAGACTATAAAATTCGAGATTTAATATA
The DNA here is from genome assembly GCA_032360265.1 of Heliamphora ciliata. Lineage (NCBI taxonomy): Eukaryota > Viridiplantae > Streptophyta > Magnoliopsida > Ericales > Sarraceniaceae > Heliamphora > Heliamphora ciliata. The sequence goes on from JAUMHN010106669.1 coordinate 30,230, forward strand.
TTTATTTATTTATTTAAATGTGTGGAAACTTATATTTCGGTATATTTATTATGTTCAATTTTAATTAATTATGTTAATTTTAAATTAATTTTTTTGTAATGAAAAAATAAAATAAATTTTATTAATTAAATTAATTTTTAAAAAAAATTAGAATTTTATTTGTTACATAAAAACACGTTTATAGATAATTTTAAAAAATCAAAAATCTTGAAAAAACGTGACGGTTAATTTTGAAAATTTTGAATTAATTAAAAGGAGTTTGATTTTAATAAATTATTTTTTTGAAATATGTGTAATGGGAAAATAAAATAAATTTTTTTTATTTTTATTTAAAATTAATTTTTAAAAATAAATATAATTTAAAAATTTTATTTATTACACACAACACGTAAATATGGTTTAAAAATTAGAATCTTTTGTAACGTCTGATTTTCGAAAATTATAAATTTATTTTAATTAAACAGTTTTTATAACCTTAAAAAATATTTTTAAAACTAAGTAAGTGAGAAAATTTATTCACAGATAAATTTTGCAATTTCCATCACTAGTTCGTTGGTGATATAATTAATTTTGTCTATTGGTATTATAGCCTTGCTCCCTATCGAACAGAATTAATTTTTGGATCACCGGTACCAACCTCATTTAAGAATAATTATGAATAATTATTAGTGTGAATCATTTTTTCATTTGAAGGGTTCATTACTAAGCGAATAACTCGGGATTAAGTGATGATATACACTTAACTATGAATAATAGTATCTTCTCCATCTGTGTCATTACTATTATTTGTAAGACTAAAGTTATGTCAGTTATTTAATTTTACTTAGCAAGGTATATAGTCTAGATAATAAAATTAATAAAAATTAGCTTATCTGGACAAATGATGAATAGTAGACATCCTTTCCATCAAGGCATACTATTCACGGTGTACTAGGCTACTAGCGATTTTTTTTTTTAAATGGTAGAGGAAACCAATTTTAAAATAAAATTCAAAGTTTTTTCTCAACGTAATTAATGGTTTTTAATTACGTGAATCTCAGGATAAACTGGCTTTTAATCCACTCGCGACTATACACAAAGAAAACAAACTTATGGGTCCTAGTTATGTTGATTGGAAAAAAAATTTGGATATCGTTTTAATTACCGCGGACTATAAGTTTGTGTTGTCTGAGATTTGTCCACTATTACCTGATGGGGGCGACTAAACAAGAAATCCGGTGTAACACCCTGACCCTTCACATGGCAACGATATTGTCCGTTTTGTGCAATACCCTCACGATTTTGTTTTTCCCAAGGGGTCACCCATCCTTGTATTGTTCCCGTTCAAGCATGCTTAACTGCAGAGTTCTGCTAGGGTCTCTATCACCTGGGAAAAGAACTCGTTGAATGTAGGGTCCAAGGTTTTTCCTTTATAGCCTAGAAACTCCCTCTCCCTTTCCGGTGTAAGATACCAAGATACATACATAACTATAGATAAGGGAAGTATTTTAACCCTTCATTCATATTTACATATCATAAATATTACATCATTAAGAGTTCTGAACTGTTCATAAGTATATAACGATTACAATTTTACCAGAAAACTTAACAAAATTTACAATACGCCAGTGAAAACTGAACCAAAAAGAGCAAAAGGTAAAAACCCAATTCTTCAGCTAGCATCATCGGGGTCCGCTGGCTCCTGCCACTTACTTCGTTCTTTGATTCTGTCTTCTTCTTCGAGGGCGACTTTCTCAAAGAACTCATCACACTCACCTGTGGTACGAATGCCATGAGCCAAAGCCTAGAAATAATTTTCCTAAACCGTCTAACAAACTCACAACAAAATATCTTACAATACATATCATATAATACCTAATACAATTTTAAGGCCAAATAGACAGATAATTTAATGTTTTCAACAGGGTAAGCACATGTAAGAACAATTGTGCGAGTGTGTGATGCAGATAAATGCAATGCAGTTGCCCAACTCGATTATAAATCAACTAATTGAATATTTTTTTGAGTAAAATTCTTACGTTCCTGTACGTTAGGCTCCTGTACACCAATATTTCTGATCACGACGGCGTATAGCAGACGTTCGGCTTAAGACGTGGCACGACTCAGGACATAACACGGCTCAGGACGTATATAACCCAAGGTGAATCATATCCAACATGATAATCAAAATGGTAGCATTATGTTCCCGTACGTTAAGTTCTCGTTCGTCAGCGTTCCTGATCACAATGGCGTATAGCGACTATTCGGCTCAAGACGTGATACGGTGCGGGACGTAACACGGCTCAAGACGTACATGGCTTAAAGTTTACATATCCTATATAATAACTTGAATGGTACCACTACGTTCCCGTATGTTAGGTTTCTGTTCATCAGCGTTCCCGATCACAGCTGTGTATAGCGACTGTTCGACTCAAGACGTGATACGGCTCAGGACGTAACACGACTCAAAACGTATATGACCCATTGTGACCCATTAACAAGGACTCTCTAATCATGATATTATTCCAAATCCTCTGGCCAATAATTTACGCACAAAACCTAACCCACAAGATGCCCCAAGTGCAATGCAATGATGCTTATGGTACAATAACTCATATCTTGAAGTACAACTTAACAATAGCATGGTATGAAACTAAACATGGTATGACGTACAAACCAATATAGTATAAAGTACAAGTCTTTAAAGCATAAGGTACAACTCACTAAAGCATAGAGTACTAGTATACGAAGCATATTCTACAATTCATGTGATATGGTTTCAATCTATCGGCATGGTTTCTAATCCTTAATTTGTTAATTTCATACACCGATCATTCACATAAATCATTTAAAGTCCATATATTCAAGTTCCATAACGTGGCACTTGAATAATTAGATAAATTTGGCATGTGATATCCTAGTATCTCACACGGAAAAAGGAGAGGGAGTTCCTAGACTATAAAAGAAAAATATTGGACCCTTACATTCAACGCGGCCTTTTTCCAGGTGGTAAAAACCTAGCAGAACTCCGCTGTTAAGCGTGCTTGGGTGGGAGCAATGCAAGGATGGGTAATCCCTAGGAAGAACAAAATCATGAGGGCTTTGCCCAAAGCGGACAATATCGTTACCATGTTAAGGGTCGGGGTGTTACAGATCATATCAGAGCCGACTCTCCTCACCTCCGAGTGAGGGCCCCTGCTGTCTCGCGTGACACGTGGGCGGGCTATTGAGTGGACGGGTCGATAAGGACTGGCAGGCTATCGGAGCTGGCAGGCTACTGCACGGGGACGTGCAGCCCTAAGGGGGTGGATTGTGATATCCTAGTATCTCACACCGGAAATGGAGAGGGAGTTCCTGGGTTATAAAGGAAAAACCTTGGACCCTTACATTCAATGAGGTCTTTTCCTAGCTGGTAGAAATCCTAACAGAACTCCGCAGCTAAGAATGCTCGGGCGGGAGCAATGCAAGGATGGGTGACCCTCTGGAAAGAATAAAATCATGTGGGCTTTGCCCAAAGCGGACAATATCGTTGCCATGTGAAGGGTCGGGGTGTTATAAAGAAAAAACCTTAGACCCTTACATTCAACGAGACCTTTTCCTAGGTGGTAGCAACTCTAGCAGAACTCCGCAGTTAAGCGTGCTTAGGCGGAAGCAATGCAAGGATGGGTGACCCCTGAAAAGAATAAAATCGTGAGGACATTACCCAAAGCGGACAATATCGTTGCCATGTGAAGGGTCGGGGTGTTACACCTGGCCTTATCAGAAGTGACGAATGGTTGACCAGATGGCTTACTGTTATATTTTGGCTTCCATGTCAAATATTTTACAGTATCAGTATCAGTCTATACCCAGTACCTATGACATGATTATGAACCTCAAAGAGATATTTGGGAATCAAAATCGTGCCGCTAGGCAGGTGGTCATGAAATCTTTGATGAACACAAACATGGTTGAAGGTACCTATTTAGGGATTATTTTCTGAAGTTGATTAGTCTTTTGAATGAACTAGAGATCTTTGGAGTTGATATTAACGGGAAAATCTAGGTCGACATCATACTCCAATCGCTGGTTGATAGTTTTAAGTAGTTCTTCCTTAATTACACAATGAACAAACTCAATTTTTCTCTGGCAGAAATACTTAAAGAACTTCAAGCAGCCAAGGGTGCTCTTATGAAGCCGAAAAATGTGTTTATTGCTGAAAAAGGTTCTTCCTCTAAACCAAAAAGAAAAAAGAAGGAAAATGTTTAGAAACAAGGAGGCACAGGTACAAAGGCAGCTAATGAGCCTAAAGGTGGTGTGAAAAAGCCAATAAGCAAGTGTTTTCATTGCAAATAGACATGGCACTGGAAGAAGCAATGTCGAGTTTATCTCGGCAAGCAACCCAATAATGGTAATTTATGTTCACTAGTTATGAAAACATGTTTAGTGATGTTATCTACCGGTACTTAGTGTGTAAATACAGGAGCTACTAATCATATCTAGAATTTTTTATAGGGGTTCAAGAAAAACCCGACAGCTCAGTGATGGAAAGATTTACCTACATATAGGCAATAATACAAGGGTGGCAGCAGTTGCAATGAGATATGCCACTCTTAGTTTTAATAGAGATAAGATTTTAATATTAAGAGATTATCTTTATGTACCTTCCATTAGAAGAAATTTAGTTTATGTTTCTAGATTGGTGAAAGAATGATATTTGATTATTTTAATAACTCTGTAGTTATTAAGGATAATAAACGTTTTATTTATTCTGGTACATTAATGGATAATCTTTATGTTATTACTCATATCTCGCTTACACTGCAACTGAATGAATTGAATAATACATCTAATTCACCATTTAAGAGAAATGAACCTTCTTTAATGAACCAAATGTATCTTTGGTGCTTACGCCTAAATCATATTAATTTTAAAAAGATAAATAGACTAGTTGAAGATGGACCTTTGAGTTTATTGAAAGTGGAGAAACTTCTAGTTTGTGAATCCTGCTTTGAGTGTAAAATGACCAAGAGGTCATTTTCGGTTAAAGGCTATAGAAGTAAAGAATCGTTGGAATTGGTTCACTCTAACTTTTGTGGATCCATGACTATTTGGGCTAGAGAAGGCTTTGAGTATTTTGTCACTTTTATTGACGATTATTCAAGGTATGTATATATTTATTTGATACACCGTAAGTCTAAATGCTTTGAAAAATTTAAAGTATTTAAGGTGTATGTGGAGAAGCATCTGGAAAAATGTATCAAGATATTTTGGTCTGACCGAGGTGGCGAATACCTCTTTGGAGAGTTTAGGGATTATTTTTCAGAGGAGAGGATTATATCCCAGTTGACTGCATTAGGCACTCCACAGCAGAATAGTGTAGCAGAAATAAGGAATTGGACTCTTATAGAGATGGTGAGGTCTATGATGAGTTATTCGGACTTACCCAATTCATTTCTGAGATTTGCATTAGAGACAACTGCTTATATTTTGAACTTGGTACTTTTTAAGTTAGTACCTTCTACTTTCACAGAATTGTGGACTGGGTATAAGCCAAGTCTAAGACATATTCAGATTTGGCAGTGTCCAGCACACGTGCTGAAATGGAACACAGATAAGTTGGAACCAAGAACAGAAGTCTGTTTTTTTGCTGGATATTCTAGGAGAACAAATGGTGGTTTATTTTATAATCCTAAGGATCAATAGGTCATTATCAGTACCGACGCTTGATTCTTGAAAGAGGATTATGTAATGGACTACAAGCCTAGGAGTAGAAATGTTCTAGAAGAGCTGAGAGAAAATACATGTAGTACAGAAGAAGTGCCACGGGAAAGCGTCATCGATATCTGTAGACACCCTAATCTGACCAAGCCGAATCATTGGCACTCGTCTCGAATGTGCTTTAATAACGAAAGTATGAGAATCATGCTCAAAGATACTCTCAAACAAGTAAGATCAGGAATACAGCTCAAAACCCAAGAAAACCACTAAAAACCTTCAGGCCGTGATATTCTATCCTCATGGCCGCCAATTTTTTAAAGCCCTAAAATAGGCTGCGACTTCTTTTGTCACGGCCGCAACATTTTTAGCCTAGCCATGACTTTTGAAAGTCACGACTGTCCTTCTCACTACCATAAAGGTAGCGGCCATCACTGTGTAAAAGAAAAAAAGGTAGCATCCGTCACTTTTATCCCTTTTTGGATAGGTGAAAGCATTCCAGAGGCGGTCTGTGTTTCCCATCTTGCCTATAAATAGGCGTCATTTTTCACAAAAAAAAATAAGAGAATAAAGAGCCAAGTGGTCTAAACTATGTCAAAATACATTCCCACCCGATATTCCAATAGTCATTCCATACTTTTCAGGCCTTGTTCGTGGTCTGGCTTGCATTGAGGGAGGCCGTGGAGCTCATATTGGCTTCAAGATAGCCTACTCTCACCCTCGAGGGACCATTCGAGGTGGATATCTACACGAGATAATCTTAGGAATTCACGACTCTTCTATAAACCCTCATCTTCTTTCTCGAAGATGTCGTGGATAAGATTTCCATTTGTCTTCATTGTTTATTTGTCATTTATTTCTATCTAAGCATTGTTCATTCAAGGTTTTGTTATAAACAGTGTATTAGTAGCTTTTTGTTTCATATATTACAATTGTTTTTATTTTGTATTGACACTCACAAGCACACTGAGTACATCAAAAACGTTCTGAGGTTCCAAAACATGACAGCCGTGACCTTCTAATGTCACGACCTATGTTCTGTTAAACCTACAGTTGCGGCCGTGACCTTTTTGCACATGGCCGACACCTTTTCGCCTTCATTGCGCACAGCCGCGACATCCTAGTGTCACGACCGTGACATCATTATAAGGCCAAAAATATGAAAACTCTCTTTAAAAAATCTTTTTCATTCGTTTATTTCAAGGTAGTCTTTCCTTTTTTCTCATTCTATTTTGCTTTTCTCTTCTCTGTATCTCAGTTCATGTTCTCATTGGGAAACGAATGGTAGATCTGGCCTAGATCAAATGGGTCGTGGTCTCCATTCTATGCACCCCATTTTTTGTACTTTATGTAGTTATAAAAACATAAAGGCCGCGACCTTTCAATGTCACGGCCTTGTGTTTTGTCACACTTAGAGTAATGGCCGCTTGTATTTTGTAACGGTCGGAGCATTGATTTTCATATTTGTCACGGCCACCACATCTTCTTGATGCAGCCGTGAGTTTTGAGAAACTAGTGACATGAAAAGTGTACTTCAAGTACTCTGTTAATTATTTTTAATATCATGTGTATTTTGTTTTGAGATATTGCTTGTATAGAGGTTGAAAGGTGGTGGATCTAACCTAAAATAAATAGGTTATGGTCTCTATCCTGCATGTCCTGTCCATTCGAGCCCTTTTTAAACCTTGTATGTTGATTATACCCTTTTTGGACCCTTAAAAACTTTAGCTGCAACTTTTATTTGTCACGGCTATAATCTTTTTCATTATGTTTCTCGTGGTAACCCTATATTCATCACGGTCGTATGTTTGGTGACTTATTTTGTCACGGTTGCAATATTCGTTGCTACGGCCGTGAGTTTTATGTATATCCAATAGATCAAGAATGGTGTTCAAATATTTTTTGTTTAATCTGTATAGCCTGTTCATAGCATGACAGAGACACAAACATTGTTACATGACCCTTAGACCCTAATTTGTTTATTTTATTGCTTACTTGCATGTTTTTCGCTTTGTTTTTCTCAAATGATACGTGTGGCATATCTAGAAATAAAAATCAAGTTGCATGACCTTGGGATCAAAGTTAGGATTTTGTTTCTTTGCTTGCTTTTATTTGAATTCTCATTAACCTCCTATTTTGTATATGTTACCTTTAAGAGTTTATAACAAGAACCAATATTGACAAAGTAGAGGCCAACCTCATGGTTGGGCGAAAAGGGTGCCTAACACCTTCCCTTTTCATACCTTAGCTCCCAAACTATTTTTTTCTCTGGTTACGCTTTTAAAAGACCTGCAGCCTTCTTTTCATTTTTCTTGGTTTTTCTCAAAAACCAAGTGGTGACTCCATTGACTCCATTTTTCTAAAAAGGGTGCTTAGATATATTGAATTTTCTTATTTTGAAAAGAAGAGAACATTTTTCTAAAAATAATAGATGTCCAGTGCACCCTCACTTTCAAACGAGAAAATATGTCAGTAGTTTTTTTGGCGACTCTGCTGGGGACTAGTTTTTCAAAAAATCATAGGAGGGCTTAACTTATAATGTCAATGGTTCTTGTTGTAAACTTTTCATCGGTATTCGCATTTTCATTTACATATTTGTGTACTTGGTTCTCAAACCCCCGCTTCGCCTACCCGATACCTCGGTCAGTTTACTATCTCGGGGCTATATCGGGGAAGTCGGCAAGCTTTTTGGCCACATGCTTCCATAGATGTGACAAAAAGAGTTATTGTGTACCGTCTAACCATGCCTTGCACCATTTCAAGAATTGGGAGGCATATTCTTGACTCTATTCAGAAGGTACACTGAATGTAGACCTACTAGCTTTTTCATGTTCATGTAGTTTCTTAGAATCCCTTCTTTTAGGATCAATAAATCTTTTAGGGTTATGTGATTTTCTTTTATGGATGCTTTTATTTGTATAGTTAGCACCTTGATTAGGATTAGTTTTCGTCCTCTCGATCCGTCATCGAGAGCGAGTTATTTTGAGTTTAAGCCCGACTAATGAGTTCTCCGGTTTACATGAGTCCTTTTAGTTTAGAGACCTGGGATAATAGCTCAGCGTAGAAAAGAACCTATACGCACTTGGGTCCGATTTCCGAGCAAAAGACTCAGACATGTGGATCAATTGATGATACCAATGGCAGATCCAGAACTCACTGTAGCAAATATGATGAGGGAAATTTTGGAATTACAGCGGACAGTTGAGGGAGTCAGCACTACTGTGACCAATCAGGGTAAGATCCAGACTTAGTGTCAAGCTCAGATCCATGCTTTACAGACTCGGGTTGCAGACCCCAATGTAGTTGTTCCAAATGACCAAGAGGATGGAATAGGAGATAATATCTGGTATGATAATATGGGACCCAAGGGAGCCCAACAAGCGATTACACAACCTGTCCGGCTGGGAATCCCAGAGATCCTAGGCATGAAGGAATTGATCTTATTTGACAGGGTCGATAAACTGGAGAAGATTTTGAGGGAAGCCTGAGGAGTTGAGGACTACATGTTGGATGTTAAAGGCCTCTGTCTATACTCCGATGTTGAGCTTCCTGAGAAGTTTAAGATGCCCGATATGGAGAAATTCGACGGGACCAGAGATCTGAGGATCCATTTAAGGATGTATGTGGGAACTCTGTCACCAATGGGGATCAGTAACTAATTGAAGGCTCAGCCCTTCCAGTGGTCTCTATCAGGAGCGGCTCAGAAATGGTTTCTGTCTTTGGATGCTGCGAAAATAAGAACCTAAGAGGACATTACTACGACATTCGTCAACTAGTATAACTACAACATCCAGCTCAACATTACCACTCCGAAGCTCGAGACTACCCGATATAAGGCCAAAGAAGCTTTTGTTGAGTTTCTGACCCGATGGAGAGCTAAGGCAGCAAAAATGAAAAATCGACCCACTGAGAAGCAACAAGTGAGAATGGTGGTGAAGAACTTCCAGCCACTACTCTGCAAATATCTGATAATGTAGCCGCTGATGACATTTGAGAAAGTTTTCGATGCCGGGATACAGATAGAGGATGCGCTGCAGTTTGGTGAAATCGAGAAAGGATAATTGAGTCAAAGAGCAGTTCGGAATCCATATGCCAATAACTCGAACAATGCCACCAATGTCATGAACTGAAGCTATGAAGTGAACCTACTGAATCCCAACTCAAATCAAGCTAACCCACCTTTCTAGCCAACTACCAGAATCAACCTCGAAACCAAAAGAGAACTTTCACCCAACTCACTGTGCCTTTGACTTCTATCTTGAGCCGTCTGATTGAGAAGGGTCTCCTAAAGCCTTTGGAACTGACCCCGCCTCCAAATCCTTTATTGCCCAAACATAATCTGACCCAGTAATGTGCCTTTCACCAGGGGCATGATCACTTAACCAACAACTGCATGAGGCTTCGGTATGAGATTCAAGATTTGATTGACAATAAGGTGATTCCCCCACCAATTGCCATTCAGAAACCAAATATTACCACCAATCCTTTGCCAAATCATGCAAATCAGTAGAATGTGAATGCTATTGAAGAAGGGTCGAAATGTTTTAATCCCACCAAATTCATAGTCTCTGCAACAAAGCCAAAACCAGTTATGGTTTTTCCATTGAGTCAGGAGGTGTTGCTAATTAACGACCTTATTCAGGACCTAATAGATGATGCTTTCAATAACTTCCCAATCTTTATCATCCATGAGGAAGAAGTTCCTCCCCCTGTCAATGGTGATGATGAGGAGGATGAAGAAATCAAATGCTTGTGGGAGGATTTGGCCCGTCTTGAGGCATTAGATGAGTTGGAAAAAGCTAGAATTGACATCAAATGGCGTGTCTCGATGTTTCGAGTGATGATACAGCATGGCACCGAGGGGCAGCCTGCTATGGGAAAGCAAACTCGAGTTTTAGAATTGAAGACACAGAGAAAACAACATCAGAGACAGAAAAGTCTAAGAAAGGAAAGAAGGCTGACAGCGAGAGTAAGCATGAGGAAAGCCTACCAATCAATGAGGAGATCAGAGAGGAGCATGAGAAGAAAGAGGAAAACTCACCCTGGTTGAGTTTGTTTGGAAATTTCAAGTTTGGTGTTCAATCCCTCAGTGTACATCGTTTCTCTTTATGAGCCAAAATCGAGAACACCTCTACTCGAGGGACCGATCTTATGCTCTCTTGAAGTGGAGTACCAAGAAAAGAACGACATGTGGGAATTGAAAGAAATAGAATAGGAGTTCATAAATATAGAATACGACGAAGGAGAGGATGTGCCGAATGGCATCCGAATGTGGAAGAACCATATGACCATAGAGTCCCGTGGGAACCTTGGGGTCTTACCCCATCGTACAATTATGAAGACCCGTTTGATGGGGTATCATTGCCACAACTCTTTGAATTAGAGATTGATATCGGTGAAGAATCTCATTGGTTTTCACAAAACCTAATGGGAATCGATGAGGATCTCTAGGGAGATGGAGCAGTTAACAAGGATGACAATTAGAGGAAGACCAGGATAGATGATTTTTGGGCTTTCCAAGAGAAAGGATACCTGATGGTCAAAATTCGAGAAGTAACCGACCAATTGGAAGGTCTTTGGGAACTTGAAGAATAGATAAAGCATCTGACGAGAAACGAGAGGCATTTTAAGCCTGCGCAGTTAAAGAAGGGGCAACCAAGTAGGGACATGGAAAAACCAAGAAAGCAAGTGGAGAAGCAGAACAACGAAGAGGAAGACATAGTTTTGAAACAACTTAAGAAGGCCCAAGAAAATGTGAGCATTTGGGGGTACTGGTGGCATCCCATAAGCACCGACACGCTATCTTGAAAGCTTTGAACAATGTGAACATTCAGATCGATGTCTCCCCCGACCAGCTGGATGGAGTGCTTATACTCGAGAAATAGACCAATGCAATCGCCTTCAGTGACAATAACTTTTCGATCGAAGGCCCATCTCACAACAAGCCGTTACAACTTACTGTCCAATGTTTGGGAAAATGGGTGCCGGTCGTCTTGGTTGACAATGGTTCCACTCTCAATGTGTGCCCACTACGATCTGCTTACTTTTGGGACTTAAGATGCAAGACTTCAAGTTGAGCGCGCAAGGGGTGTGTGCGTACGACAATACGAGAAGAGACGTGTTGGGATTCGTAACTTTTGCTGTGATACTGGGAACTTTGGAAAGTGAGGTAGAATTCCATGTTCTCAATGTGCTAACCTCGTTCAATCTTTTATTAGGAAGACCGTGGCTACACGATCTAACAGTTAGAGTAGTTTCGTCAACTTTGCACCAAAAGGTAAAGCTGATCAAGGAAGGAGTAACTGTCACCATTTCAGGTAAAACTAGATTACCAAACCCGATCAGTAACACTACCCTGCTTCTCGAGATTCAGCATGGGGAGGAGGATCTCCTTTTAAATGGGTTCGACTTCGATGAGACCAAGGCTATCCAAGTTCTGATGAACGACGAGGAAAGCTATATGAACCCAAAGGTTGTAGCAATGATGAAGGCAATGTCTTATTTTCCAGGAATGAAACTAGGAAAGCACTCACAAGGAATTTCAGAACCGATCCCCGTGTATCACAATCGTCATGGGTACAAACTACGGTATAAGTCAGAGATGGAAGAACCAAAGATGGGATGATTTCCCTTAATGTGGGTTTCCCAAATCATGAATAGAGGAGAAGACTAACCAAAAGTTTCCAGGGCTGAAAATCTTTTTCGATCACCAATTGTCTAATAGTGAGGAAAAAGCAAAAATATGACATATGAGATTCATTGAGAAAGTACCGAATGACTGGGTAATCCATTGCAAGGAAGGATATCTGAGTTCTTTTTTTAATGAAGAGATGGACCGAGTGCATATAGGTAATGATGAAGACAAGAAAGTGTTGATGATGGAAGCTGACGTACCTGCAAATTACACCAAACTTATCATGGATGCTGTTAAAATGAAAAAGAGTCAGTTTTTTGAGTCTTTTCTTATGCATGATGTAACAAGTGAGTTGGAGTCGAAATTTGTTGAATTTGATTTCACTGAGTTTGTGAATAATGTCGATAACGATAGGTCTGCCAAGAATCCATCTGTTGGCATCTCGAGCCCTTTTTGTTTTGAGTCTCAAGTTGTAACTCATTTTGAAATCAATGAAATGAAATCGAGTTTTGCTTACTTTGCTGTATCTCAAATATTTTGTCTTGATTATGAAGATTTTAATGAACTTGAGGAGGATATCCCCTAAGAATTAAAACTTTTAACTTAAAAAGAAGAGGTAGTGCGAGCTAAACTTGTAATTGAAGAAACTATTTTAATAAATCTCAATAATGAAAAAGATCCACAACTAGTTTAGGTTCGTTCTACACTATCTTTAGAAGAACATGAGCAATTAATCTTTTTATTAAAAGAATTTAAAGATGTTTTTGCATGGTTCTACGAAGACTTGCCCGGCATAGACCTTGACATCGTACAGCACTAGAACCCTCTGTACCCCGATCCCAAACCCATCAAGAAAATGCTAAGAAGGAACAGGCCAGATTAGGCACTCAAGATCAAGGAGGAGGTTACCAAGCAGATAGATGCTAAATTTCTTATGGTCATAGAGTACCCGAAGTGGGTTGCCAACATCGTCCCATTACCAAAAAAAGATAGAAAGATCCGAGTATGTGTCGACTTCAGGGATCTCAATAGGGCTAGTCCGAAGGATGACTTCTCTCTCTCCCATATAGACGTATTGGTAGACAACGCCGCTAAGAATGTACTCTTGTCTTTCATGGAAAGATTTTCAGGGTAAAATCAAATTTTGATGGCACTAAAAGACCGAGAGAAGACTACCTTCACAACACCTTGGGGCACCTATTGTTATAGGGTTATGCTGTTCGGACTGAAGAACGCGGGAGCAACCTACCAAAAGGATGCAACCATGTTGCTACATGACATGATACACAAGAAAGTAGAGATGTATGTGGATGACATGATTGTGAAGTCCAAAACCCGAGAAATGCATGTCGTCGCGCTAAGGAAATTTTTGAGCTGATCAAGATGTACAAGATGCGTTCACAAAAGTGTGCCTTTGGAGTTATAGTAGGGAAGATGCTCGGATTTATGATCACGCAGCGAGGTATAGAGGTAGACCCATTAAAGATCAAAGCTATCCTTGAAATGCTTTCTCCAAAGACCGAGAAGGATGTAAGGAGTTTCTTAGGAAAGATTTAGTTCATCAGCCGGCTTATTGCTAAGCTAACCACTACCTGCGAACCTCTGTTCTAACTTTTGATGAAAGGGACCAAGTTTCAGTGGGATCGGTAGTGTCAAGACGTCTTCAACGCCATATGGAAGTATCTGCAAAGCCCTTCAATTCTATCGCCACCAGAACTCAGCAATCTTTTAATATTGTATTTGTCAGTGACTGATTTTGCAATGGAGTATATGCTCACATAAAAAGATGAAGCCAAGATAGAAAGAGTCATCTACTATTTGAGTAAGAAGATGACCAAATGTGAACGCCAGTATACTCATGTGGAAAAGACTTGTTGGGCGCTAGTCTGAGCATCCAAGAAGTTATACCATTACATGCTAGCATACCGAGTTATTCTGATCTCAAGGATAGACCCGCTTAAATACATCTTCGAGAAGCAAGCATTGACAAGAAAGTTGGCTTGTTGGTTGCTAATGTTAGCTGAATTCGACTTACAGTACATCACAAGAAAATCCGTGAAAGGGAAAGTCGTCGCCAAGTTTTTAGCCAATCATCCTATTAAAGGAGATGAAGAACCGAAATTTGAATTTCCCGACGAATAAGTGCTCAAAATTCAGAAAGATCTGTGGATCCTCTATTTCGATGGAGCCTCAAACCAATACAGGTATAGGATAGGGATACTCTTCATTACTCCCAATGATTCTCATATCCCTTTGGCTTTTAAGTTGGGTTTTGCGGTCACTAACAATTAGGCTGAGTATTATGTTTTCTTAGCCAGGTTAGAAGCTGCCTTCAAACTAGGGGCAAGAAAGTTGGAGGTTATAGAAGACTCAGTTTTGGTCGTCTCCCAAGCAAAGGGAGAATGGAAGGTTAAAGAAGAAAGACAAGTTCAGTACAATCGAGAGCTCGAAATGATGATCCCCTGTTTTGAGAGCGTCGTGTTCACCCATGTCCCGAGACTACAGAATAAGTTCGTTGACGCCTCGGCTACTTTGGCATCAATGATAGATATATCACTTGGGATAAGGATGAGACCTTTGAAGATTCAATAAAGGGATATGCCCACAATCAATAATGCGGCATCCCAGCGGCGAACCAAGACCTTCAACCCAATGATAAAGTGAAGGCACTGGTCGCACCACTCTTGGGACACCTGTCAAAGAAAAGGATCAGAATCAAAATAGTCAGAAATTAGAGTCAGTACAGTCAGGCACGATAGTCAAATAGTCAGATATGAAGGGTAGTACAAGAGAGCACGAAAAGTAGTACGAAAGTAAAAGAAAAGAAAAGAGACGTACCTGCTCCACACCGGGAGGGAGAAGTATCTGTTAGGCAACCGGCTCAGGGATATGGATTTGGTGAAGGTCCCTGTCCACGTATATATCTACTGTCCATGGAAACTCAGGGTGAATAGGACTCGGAGCAGTGGGAGGAGGACCCCGCACGGCAGCACGGGCACCCATAGCAGGCATGATCCTCTCTTGGGCGAAGACCGTCTAGTCACGATCCTTACTCTCGATCAGCGTAACAAAATCAATGCCCGTCATGGCCCGGGAAATCTCAGCTGTGCGGAGGGTGTCAACCTGACGCATCCCAACTAGAGGCATCATTGGGATACAAAAGTGATCATACTGTTAGGGTTAGTTTACTGAAAACTATATTTTTAGTATTTAATTTTATTTTAATAAAATTAATTTTCTATTTTATGAGAATCTTTATGAGCAATGCATGTGTATCATTTCTTTAATGTTATGTATAGATGTCTGATATTCTGTATAGTATTTAATCTGGTGTGTAGAGTACGGATAGCACATAGAAGATTAGATTTTAGGTTCATGCAGAATAAAAATTTTATATTCACAGTTTAGATGGAAATAGACATACCATTGGTACGACTGTAGCACAGAGTTTTAGTAGGTTTGTCTTGGTTACGAAAAACTGATAATTGCGTCGTCTATTGTTTCGACTCTTTGTGCTAGTACACTTTGTGTGTATTGAACGGGACGTTTGGGAAAATTAATTTTATTCTGACTATATAAATTAACTGACACCCCAAGATTATTATGAATAGTACTTATCCTCTTAATCCTGAAATAATTATTGATTTGCGTAAATTTAATATTCGTTATTTGATTCATTAGAGGATGTGATCTTATATAGGTCTATATTTTCGGTGAGTTGGATAGTGGTATTATTTATATGGCAAATATTAATTATTGACGGAATCCACGTTCTAAAATATCAGGATTGACGATACCCCCTTAAGGAAGTTTATAAGTTTTGACCGGGTTAAATCCTACAGGTGGATTTAATTATCCTGTGGTCAAATAAGTTAAGCGAAAGAGCTTAAAGAATATCAAGATGCCAATTTAATTAAATTGTCAGTAATTAAATTTAATTGACAGGTATCGAGAATATTAACATGGGGAGAAATCGTAAGCATTTAATAACAGGAACTCAATGCTATATGGTCTTGAGATTATGGGTCAGAGTGCAATTATAGTTCTTTAGTGGTGTGAACTGTAATTCAGTGTTTTATGAAAATTACAGAAATTGCTACTGGTTTTCCATAATTGCAGATATCGCTATGAGGTTTACTTAATTGCAGAAACCGCTGATATGTGTCTATGTTCTATTTGAAGTCTTACTCATAATTATTCTCTAGGTCCCTACTGTAGCTCTATATATATGCGGGCAGACTGAACCAGTTTCATAACTTGTCTTCTAAGACTAAAACTATTTTGGTTCTGCCGATATGAGTTCTCAGAGGATTATAACCCACTATATATTCCGAAGTCGCATAATAGAATACAGTAGAAGATCTGATAGGAGCTTCAACTTGGATTCAAATCCTAGTTGAAGATTCGACCGGTAAAAAGGTATTCTTCTAAATTAATTTCGGATGCACATATTTTATTTTGATTGTTCGTCATTAAAAGTTTTATCTGGAGCCCGTTTTGGCGATTGCCCGTCCAGTTAATTTTTTTCGTTAATTGTTTGCAAAAATAAAGATTTTAGCTGTCTTGCCCCCAACAATTGGTATCAGAGCCGTTTTATTTTTTGTTTTCGATTATTGGGGCTGGGTAATTTAAGAACTGTTGTTAACTTTATTTTGCAGGCATTCTAATCCTGGTTTTATGATCGTCACTTATTTTTTCATGTTTGATTGAATGGTGTGAATGATGATTATATTTTTTAATCACGAGGATTGACCGTGATAGATTGAATATGAGCCTTCGGAATATAGGATCGATGTAATAGATAGTTTTATATTTTTAAATATATGTTTAGATTATTTAAGAATAGGTTGAACATGTCCAAGAATATGAAGAACGGAGGCGGCACCTGTGGTGGTTCAGGTTTTAACGTGCCACAGATCGCGGTAAAGTTTTAATGGTTTTAAACGATTTTTTTGGTGATTTTTTCGACAATATTTATGTATAAGAAATAGTATAAAAATAAGTCAAAATAGTAAGAAAAAATAACCAAAACAGCCCAGTTCTAACGGCTTTGCCGGCTACGGTTCGACGGCAGTTTTAATGATTTTTTGGACCATTTTTGGGACTATTTTTTGGAAAGTTTTTTAAAACATAAAATAGCAGTAAAACATACCTCAAAATACTATCAAAAACTAGAAAAAAAACTAGGCCAAATAGTGCATTGAAAAAGAAAAAAAACAGCAGTGGTTTTTTCTGGCGGCGGCGGCGCTACAGCAGCAACTTCCAGGAAGTTTTCCAACCATTGTTTGGGCTTTTTTCAAGAAATTTTTTTGAAATAAAGATTCTACTTGTCAAAAGCTTTCTAACGATATAAAATACGTCGAAAATAGAGTTCAGATGAGGCCGAAATGGCCTCGGGATGTTTGCGGTTAAAGGCAGCGGCGCTGTGTGCGGCAGCAGTGTGTTCTAGGCGGTCTTTCGACGGTTTTTTGAGCTTTTTTTGAGTATATTTTCTTATTAAAAAATATTAATTTTCAAGAGATTTCTTTTGATATAAAGTACGTTAAAAACTGAGTTCGGGAAGAGGTTATAAAAGCCCTAGGAAGTTGGCGGCGCAGTGTTGTTGCGGGCAGAAGCGTTTTTTGAGGTTCAGGCTGTTTTTCTGGCCATTTTTCAAGCATTTTCCAGCGGTTTTTTAGATAGAAAAATTTCATATTTTGAGAGCTTTCCAACGATATAAAACTCGTCGAAAATGGAGCTCGGATGAGGTGGCAGGAGCCACCTGAACGCGGCGCCGGTGGTGGTTGGTGGTAGTCCGACAGTTTCTCTCTCCCGGGGTTGCTTTGTGATGTTTATTTTGATATATACAAGACTGATATGATATATATTGATATATCATATAGTATCAGGGAAGCTTGATACAATCAGGATACTAAATCAAAGGCGAGTAGGGATTGAAACAACTGATTCTCTTAAGGAGACTGAAACACTCAGTGTTTCACTTGGATCATAAAACTGGAATATATGTATATCATGCATTTATTTTAATCACTACCTTAGCTAAAAAGTTGGAAGAAAAATTATACATTTATTAAATTTTATTTGTTACGCATTTAAACACGAAAAAATAGTTTGATAAAGTAGAATATTTGGAATCGTGTAAATGGAAAGATGTTTGATTCTTTCAAACTGTGTGTTTTTCAAAATTAATAAATTTATTTTAATTAAATAGATTTTTATAACTCTCAAAAATATTTTAAAAATCTAAGTAGGAGAAAAAATTTATTCACAGATAAATCCCGTGGTCTCCATCACTAATTTATAGGCGATACAATTAAACTTTGCGTGTCGGCAGTAAGACTATTCTCCCCAACGGATAGATTAATTGCGGTATCACCAATACAAATCTCCTTAGGGATAATTTTGGATAATTGTCTGTTTCTTTATAGAGTATCCCAAGGGAACGAAATATGGTATGTTTTATAATCATAAGGATCATAAGGTCATTGTTAGCACTAATGCCCAATTCTTGGAAAATGATTATATTATGGATCATAGGCCCAAAAGCAATATTGTTTTCTTGAAGAACTGAGAGGAAATACCAGTAGAACAGAAGAACAAGTCACTGATATCTCATTATCTCGTCGTAGTGGGAGGATTATCGGGATAGGTGCAATTCAAGAACAGGGTGTTGATGCACAGTGTTTTGATTCTGCACAGCGTGTTACTGTTAGTACACAAACACAGGTAGTGCCTCGTCGTAGTGGGAGGGTTGTTCATCAACCTGACCGGTATATGTTCTTAGGAGTGTCTTTTGACAGGATCCCAATAGAACTAGATACCGAGCCCTGTAACTACAATGAAGTACTTCAAGACAAAGATGAAGATCTTTGGCAAAAGGCTTTGAATTCAGAGATGGAATCTATGTATTCCAATCAGGTTTGAAAACTTGTAGAATCACCCGAAGGAATAAAACCCATTGGATGCTAGTGGATCTACAAGAGGAAGAGAGAAGCATACGGGAAGGTTGAAACCTTCAATGCTAGGCTTGTTGCTAAAGGGTTCACTTAGAAAGAAGGGATTGATTATGAGGAAATATTTTTACCGGTAGCTATACTTAAGTCTATCTAGATTCTCTTATCCATAGTCGCTCATTTTGATTACGAAATCTCGAAAATGGTCGTCAAGACAACTTTCCTTAACGAAAGTCTTGACGAGTGTATCTATATGATACAACCTGACGGATTCATTGCAAAGGGCCAGGAACACATGTTGTAAGCTTAAGAGATCTATTTATGGACTTAAGTAGGCATCGAGGTCTTGGAACACTCGGTTTGATCAAGCTATTAAGTCTTATGGTTTTGATTAAAGTCAGATGATTCTTGTGTATACAAGAAGTGCGGCGGAAGCATGATGTTCTTCATAGTACTTTATGTTGATGATATCTTTCTTATCGAAAACGACATGGGGGCATTATCTACGGTTAAAGTATAGTTATCTGGGCAGTTTGATATGAAGGACTTGAGAGAAGCCAGTCACATCCTTGGGATCAAGCTTGTGCAAGATCAGAAACAAAAGATATTGGACTTATCACTAGCAAAGTATATCGATGATAACCTTGCTAGTTTTAGCATGTAGAATTCCAAGAAAAGATTTCTCCCTTTCAAGCATGGAATCACTCTATCCAAGGATCAGTGTCCTAAGACACTTGATGAGATAGAGAAGATAAAGGCTGTTCCTTATGCTTCAGCAGTAGCAAGCCTCATGTATGCCATGCTTTGCATTAAACCCAACATCTGCTTTGTCGTTAGCATGGATAGCAGATATCAGTCTAATCTAGGGCAGGAGCATTGAACTGCAGCAAAGAATATAATCAAGTACCTAAAAAGGACTAAGAATTATATGTTCGTTTACCAGGTAAACAGTCTAGAACCTTTGAGGTACATAGACTCAGATTTCTAGTTAGACATAGAGCTTACATCAGGAGACAACCTTACAGATCCTTTACAAAGAGCTTACCGGCTAAGACTTTTAATAGTCATGTAGGGGCATGGGAGTCAGGTGTATAACAGCATGATTTTGAATATAATTGGGAGATTGTTAGTGTTGGTATACTGAAAAAAATATTTTTAGTATTTAATTTTATTTAAATAAAATTAATTTTTCATTTCATGAGAATCTTTATGAGTAATGTATGTGTATCATTTCTTTAATGTTATGCATAGATGTCCGATATTCTGTATAGTATTTAATTTGGTGTGTAGAGTACGGATAGCACATAGAAGATCAGATTTTAGGTTCTTACAGAATATAAGTTTTATGTTCACTGTTTAGATGGAAATGGACATACAATCGGTACGACTGTAACACAGAGTTTTAATAGATCTGTCTTAGTTATGAGAAACAGATAATAGCGTCGTCTATTGTTCCGACTCTCTGTGCTAGTACACTTTATGTGTATTGAACGGAACATTTGGGGTAATTAATTTTATACTGACTATATAAATTAATTCACACCCCAAGATTATTATGAATAGTACTTATCCTTTTAATCTTGAAATAATTATTGATTTGCGTAAATTTAATATTCGTTATTTTGAATCATTAGGGGGTGCGATCTTATATGGGTCTATATTCCTGGTGAGTTGGATAGCGGTATTATTTATATGATAAATATTAATTATTGACAGAATTTACGTCCTGAAAGATCGGTGTTGACGATACCCCCTTAAGGAAACTTATAAGTTTTGACTGGGTCAAATCCTGCAGGTGGATTTAATTATTCGACGGTCAAATAAGTTGAGCGAAAGGGCTTAAGAAATATCATGATGCCGATTAAATTAAATTGTCAGTAATTAAATTTAATTGGCGGGTATCGAGAATCTTAACATGGGGAGAAATGGTAAGCATTTAATAACAGGAGCTCAATACTATATGGTCTTGAGATTATAGGTCAGAGTGTAATTATAGTTCTTTAGTGGTGTGAACTGTAATTTAGTATTTTATGAAAATTACAGAAATCGCTGCTTGTTTTCCATAATTGCAGATACCGCTATGAGGTTTGCTTAAATGCAGAAACCGCTGATACGTGTCTGTGTTCCACTGGAAGTCTTACTCATAATTACTCTCTAGGTCCCTGCTGTAGTCCTATATATATGCGGGTAGACTGAACCAGTTTCATAATTTGTCTTCTAAGACTAAAGTTGTCTTGGTTCTACCGATACGAGTTATCGGAGGATTATAGCACACACTATATCCGGGAATCGCATAAGGAAATATAGTAGAAGATCTGACAGGAGCTTCAACTTGGATTCAAATCGTAGTTGAAGATTCGATCGGTAAAAAGGTATTTCTTCTAAATTAACTTTGGATGCACGAGTTTTATTTTGATCGTTCGTCATCAAAAGTTTTATCTGGAGCCCGTTTTGGCGATTACCCATCCAATTAATTTTTTTCGTTATTCGTTTGCAAAAACAAAGATGTTAGTAGTTTTGCCTCCAACACATACCCCAAAGACTACCGAATCACGTGCTCGCCAAGGTACCACTCTTTGCAGAATGGCTCCTCAAGCAAGATGCGAGTCTGGGTAACCTCACGGCTCCGCATCAAGTCGGCACCAGCTCGCTCCTCCATGCTAACCCAGATGTCCCAGCAGACCTAAAGATCACGGAAGCATATCAGTAAGCGGTGTATGCACAGGGATCGAAAAGTGAGAATGAACAGAAGTAGTAATGACATACCCAATCAGGAGTGAGGGTGTCTAGAAAGTGGCGATCGTCATCAATATCCTTCCTTCCAAGCTTTAAACCCCAATTGTATCTTGCCCATTAAAGTACTAGGAGAATCACCAGTGGGTCGTCACAAGAGTTCACTAGCTGGCACATCCCAATAACTCATAAGCCCAGAGCTGTAGAGAATCAAGAAAGGCATCAGTACAGTTGGATTAGTTATACATGTAAAGACTTGAAGTAGGAAGACAAAAAGCAGAAAAAAGAAACATACCTCCCAGATGTGCCAGTACCCACCCATGCTCAAATTAGTGGTCCTGGTAGCAGCGCTCATATACCGGTACAAGGTAGCCAAGCCAGCTCCTCCCCAGTCATATATGCCGATCTGGTCCACCACCATCATGGCAATGAGGTAGTTGAGGTGCACCCTAATCTCTATGTTTGGGAATAAGGCTATTCTGAACATGTAGAGAAGGAATGCACGCGCCACTCTCTCGAAGTGGTGGACCTCGGTGTTGACAAAGTCACAAAATGTGGTATTCAGCCACGTATAATGGGTGCTTCCGTTATCAATAGATGGGGGCACGTGATCGAGGAAGTACGTGAGAGCCGTCGGGCTCTGATAGATATTAGGGTCGTAGGGGATCAGGTCGCCACCCACCCGAATCCCAGTAAAGAGAGAGAAGTCAAGAGGAGTGAGAGTCACCTCGAAAGTCGGCAGGTGAAAAGTGTTGGTGGTGTCCCACCATCTCTCGGTCAGGGTAGTAAGGGTGAACCTATCATTGCTAGTCCTCTCCAGTGCTCTGACGAAGTCCCTAAAGCCTACTTTGTCCACAATCTCTTGGCAACAAGGAGGCAGGACCATGCATCACTGAAGCACGTCAAATGAGCTGCCAAAACCCCAAATGCGCGATATCACCTGAAATAAAACAAAACAAACAAATCAGGGAACAAAAATGACAACATAAGCAATAACGGAATCAACGAGATAACAAAAACAAAATAAATGGAAATGATAGCAGGAACAATAGTGAAATATGCAACGAGATAGCAGAAACAAATTGACGATACTCAAAACAGCCTAAAAGTGAGTCTCAAAACCAACCTACGCAACCCAAGCCTTATCCCATTTTCATTTTCAAAACAAAAAAGGAAAGTTTTCGACATCTAATCAAATCCAAGGTTCGATTTTCATTCCCAAATGACTAGACTTAGAATAATTTAGGTTTCAGCATTAAAATCTCACTTTAAATCAAATTCGTTTCATTTTTCTTTTTTAATTCGAAATCTTACCCCGATTTCAAAACCACCGACAACCCAATTCGATAGGCTTCGACTTTAAATTCAACAAAAATCCAACTTCACTCTAAACATATCCCCAGGTCAATCTCATTTTCAACTCAAATTCAATCTAAACTCATTAACACAATTTTCACAAAGCTTGAGTTCAATCTTATTCAAAATTCAAAGTTCAAAAACTTGACCCAGCGCAAAACTCAAATAATCGACCGACTCAATTCAAATTCAAAAGTTTAAGATTCAATTTTCTTTCAACCTAGCCCCTAATCCGCCTTGAACCCATCCCAAATTCAATCTTGGAAACTCAAAATTGGTGGATTCAACCAAAATTTTGTTTAAACCAAAACTCTCAATCAAATCCATTCCAAACTCAACCTAACCTAACTTCAACCCGATTCGACTCCGTCATCAACTACTCAATCAATTGTGTTTCAAAATCAAACTCAAATTTAAAATTCAAAATTAAAACTTCAGATCAATTGCAAATCAACATCCTAACTCATTAGTTTCGTTTCCCAGTTCAAACTAGTCTCTAAGTCCGTTCCAAGCACGTTCTAGACCCACATTTTAACATGATGTTCCCATGTTTTCAAAATTCAATTCAACCCGACGTCCGTCTAGATTCAAGTCAATCAACTCCATTTTCAAAACTAGACCTAACTCAGAGTAAAAAATCAAATCCAACCTAATCACAAAATCAAATCCAACCTAATCCAAAATTCAAATCCACCCCAAAATCTATTTTCTATGAATCTAAGTTTGTTTTAACCGAAATTCCAAGTTTGTCCATAGGTTCATTTAAATCTAAAAGTCCGTTTTGTACAAATTCAAAATACCTGTTATTTTAAGATCCAAAGTCTCGTCCAATCGAAGAGCAACGGTCCATCCAATCCGCGTCAAGGTCTAAACCTAGTTAAGTTCATTGTTTCTAATCAAATCCAACTCCAATTCAAATCTCAATCCTAAAATTCGATCCATTTGAATTCAATCCAAACGTCCAACTCAATTTAAATATTCAAACTAAATTCAATTGAAGTTCAAATTTCAAGACAAGTTCAATGCATGCAATATCAAACAAAATGATTGGACATCCAAGATAAGCTTTTAATCGATGAAATAATGAAAGTAATCAAGACCTCGGCTTACCTTAAGGTTTCGGGTCAAGAGATGATCGTCACATCGCCGTTTGAGGACCTCCCACTCCGCCACTTCGTCAGGGATAATGAAGCGCTTCATGGCCGATCTCCGTAATCGGTGGTGCACCGACTAGTACATCTCAGGGTCGAATATCCTGGGAACACCAACAACCTTTGCATCACCATCACCACCATTACCTGCGGCATCTCCAGCCACAGCCTCCTTATTGCCGTCGGCCTCATTGTCGCCAACCACACCCAGCGCACCACCATTACCACCGCCGATAACACCCGCGCCACCTCTTTCACCTACGCCGACCACCACCTCACCTATGAAGCTGAACCCAAACTGCCACCTATGAGAGCCGAAAACACCACCGAGACTAGCGAGAGGAGAAATATGATTGTAGCCGAGAGCTAATAGATAGACAAAGGTAATAGAACAAGAGAGGATGAGAGGGATTCAAGGGAGAAGAGAGATAAGAAATGAGAGAGGAGAGAGTTTGGTGACTTCGCATGAATGATAATTTTAACCTGTCTCAAAACTTATATTTTGTCATCGACCTCATGGCCGCGAGATCCGAAACTTTTAAACATGACGGCCGTAACAACTTGACCCATGCCGCAACATTTGTTTATAGTAGCCGCGACTTTTATCCAAACATTTCTCACGGTCGTGTATATATGTTCAGGCCGCCTTCTCCCTAGGGCACAATAGTTCAGGCCGCAACCTTTGAAAGTAACGGCCGCCATGTTTTCTCATGCCCCCACCTTTTTAAACCTTTAAACTACACTCGTGTGGGTTTTGAATGAATCAAAGACCCTTTTAGCCCCCCTCTGTGTTCTAGATGCCCATAAAACCTTATCGGTCCTTGTCATGACTTAAAACTGATAAGTTGCCTCTTCGGTCCTCGTCACGACCTAAAACTGATAGAGTCGTCTTCTGGTCTTGGTCATGACTTAAAACTGATAAGTTACCTCTTTGGTCCTCGTCATGACGTAAATTTGATAGAGTTGCCTTCTGATCCTCGTCACGACCTAAAACTAATAGGTTAACCCTTCGATCTTTCTCATGACCTTAAACTGACTCTCTAGTCCCTTCATGACCTAAAACTGAATCACTGGTTCTCGCACAACCTAAAAATTACCCCCTATAAGAGTTCGGTCCTCCTCATGATCTTAAACTGACTCGTCGATCCTTGTCATGACCTAAAACTGATAAGTTGACCCTTCGGTCCACCTCATGACCTCAAATTGACTCTTTAGTCCTCGCATGACCTAAAAATGTCCTTACAATCTTTGGTCCTCCTTACGACCTTAAACTGACTCTTCGGTCCTAGCATGACCTAAAAGTTACCTCTTTTTACTCCTCAGACCTATCTATGACCTAAAACTGATCTATGATTCTTCAGTCCATGATGTGACCTTAAACTTTTCTTGCATGCTTACATTATACCTATTGCATCATATTGTACCTACCATGCATCATGATTATCTTATTTGCATCATATGCACTGTCCCACGAACTACGACCGGTCTGATTCCTTGCAAAGGGGGTACGTAGGAGGTTTGATGGAAATTCGGGTTTGACCACGCTTTTTGGCATGTTTTGTTTGTGCCTAAGATTGGAGGCTTATTCAATCAGTTTGTCTCTGGAGTTTTGATATTTACTTGTACCACGAGTTGCTGCAAGCTCTATCAAAGAGGGGCAATTGTAAACACCCCAATCTAACCAAACCGAATCTTAGGCACCTATCTCGAATGCGCTCCAATGACGAAAGTATGAGAATTATGCTCATAAATCTCCGAACCAAGCAAGATCAGGAATACGGTTCAAAACCTAGGAAAACCACCAAAAACCTTCAGGCTGTGATATTCCTATCCTCGCGGCCGCCAGTATTGGAAAGCCCTAGAACGGGCCGTGACTTCCTTCGTCACGGTCGTAACATTTTTAGCCTAGCCGTGACTTTTAAAAGTCGCAGCTGTCCTTTTTGCTACCATAAAGGTAGCAGCCATCACTGTGTAAAAGCAAAACGGTAACAGTCGTTACTTTTACACCTTTTTGGATAATTACCAGCATTTCAGAGGGGGTCTGTGTTGTCCATCTTACCAATAAATAACGACTGTTAGAGGCAATACTGTCAAGATCATTATTTTGTAAACGATTTTCAGAAAAAAATTATCTAGACGGACAAATGCCGAAACAGGCTCCAGATAAAACTTTTGACGAAGAACGATCAAAATAAAACCCGTGCAACCAAAGTTAATTTAGAAAAATATATTTTTTCAATATAATCTTCAACTACGATTTGATTCTGAGTTAAAACTCCTTTCAGATCTTCTACCGTATTCCCGTATGCGTTCCTCGAACATAGTGTGGGCTACAGACTATCGAGGACTCGTACCGGCAGAACCCTGCTATCTTTAGTCTTGAAAGACAAAAAAATATGATATATCAATGATATAAAATTGGTTCACCCTACCCACGTATATATAGGGCTACAGTAGGGACCTAAGGAGTAATTATGAGTAATACTTCTAGTGGAACACAGATACCTACTAGTTGTTTTTACAATTGTGGAAAGATGCAGTGGTTTTTACAATTTCTATAAGATACTAAATTACAGTTCACACCACTAAAGAACTATAATTGCACTCTGACCGATAATCTCAAGACCTTCTTGCATTGAGCTCCTGTTATTAAATGCTTACCATTTCTCCCCACGTTAATATTCTCGATACCCGCCAATTAAATTTAATTACTGACAATTTAATCTAATCGGCATCTTCATATTCCTTAAGCCTTCCGCTTAACTTGTTTGACCGCCAGATAATCAAATCCACCTACAGGGTTTGGCCCAGTCAAACTTATAAGCATCCTTAAGGGGGTATCGCCAATCCCAATCTATCGAGACGTGGATTCCGTCAATAATTAATATTTATCATATAAATAATACCGCTATTTAACTCACCGAGAATATAGACCCATATAAGATCGCACCCTCTAATGAGTTAAAAAAATGTATATTAAATATATGTAAATCAATAATTATTTCAAGATTAAGAGGATAAGCACAATTCATAATAATCTTGGGGTGTGAATTAATTTATATAGTCAGTACAAAATTAATTACCTCAAATGTCCCGTTTAATACACAAAGTGTACTAGCACAGAGAGTCAGAATAATAGATGACGCTATTATTTGTTCCCCTTAACTAAGACATGCCTACTAAAACTCTATACTACAGTCATACCGATGGTATATCCATTTCTATCTAAACTGTGAACTTAAAACTTATATTCTGTAAGAACCTAAAATCTGATCTTTGTGCAAGCCGTACTCTACACACCAGATTAAATACTATACTGAATATTATACATCCATGCATAACAAAGAAATAAAATGCATACATTGCTCATAAAGATTCTCATAAAATAAAAAATTAATTTTATTAAAATAAAATTAAATACTAAAATCATGGTTTTCAGTATACCAACCCTAACAATCTCCCACTTATACTCAAAATCATGCTGCCATACATCTGACTCCCATTCCCTTTACATGACTATCAAAAGTCTTTGTCGGTAAGCTCTTTGTAAAGGATCTGCAAGGTTGTCTCCTGATGTAAGATCTATATTTGACTGAAAATCTGAGTCTGTGTACCCCAAAGGTACTAGATTGTCTACCTCGTAAATTAACATATAATCCTTAGTCCTTATCAGGTACTTGATTATATATTCTTTACTGCAATCCAATGCTCCTGCCCTGGGTTAAACTGATATTTGGTAACCATGCCAACGGCAAAGTAGTTGTCGGGTCTAATGCAAAACATAGCATACATGAGGCTTCCTACTACCGAAGCATAAGGAATCGCCTTCGACTTCTCTATCTCATCAAGTGTCTTAGGACACTGATCCTTGAATAGAGTGATTCCATACCTAAAAGGGAGAAAACCCTTTCTTGGAATCCTGCATGCTAAAATGAGCAAAGATATCATCGATATACATTACTTGTGATAAGCCTAGCATCCTTCGTTTCTGATCTCACACAAGCTTGATCCCAAGGATGTGACTGTCTTCTCCCAAGTCTTTCATATCGAATTTCCCAGATAACCATTCTTTAACCATAGATAATACCCTCACATCGTTTATGATGAGCAAGATATCGTCTACATAAAGTACTAGGAAGATCACCATGCTTCCGTTACGCTTCTTGTACACACAGGACTCATCCGGACTTTGATCAAAATCATAAGACTTTATAGCTTGATTAAATCGACAGTTCCAAGACCTCGATGCCTGCTTAAGTCCATAAATAGATCTCATAAGCTTGCACAACATGTGTTTCTGGCCCTTTGTAATGAATTCGTCTGGTTGTTCATATAGATACACTCGTCAAGACTTTCATTAAGGAAAGCTGTCTTGACGTCCATTTGCCAGATTTCGTAATCGAAATGTGCGACAATGGATAAGAGAATCCAGATAGACTTAAGCATAGCTACCGGTAAAAGATTTTCTCATAGTTGATCCCTTCTTTCTGAGTGAACCTTTTAGTAACAAGCCTAACTTTGAAGGTTTCAACCTTCCCGTCTGCTCCTTTCTTCTTCTTGTAGAACTACTTGCATCCAATGGATTTTATCCCTTCGGGTGGTTCTATAAGTTTTCAGACCTGATTAGAATACATAGAGTCCATCTTTGAATTTATAGCCCTTTGCCAAAGATTTAATCTTTGTCTTGTAGTGCTTCATTGTAGTTACAGGGATCGGTATCTAATTCTGTCTGGATCTTATCAAATGACTCTCCCAAGAACATATACCGATCAGGTTAATGAACAATCCTCCCACTACGACGAGGCACTACTTGTGTCTGTGTACTAGCAGTAGCAGACTGTGCAGAATCTGAACCCTGTGCATTAGCACCCTGTTCTTGATTTGCACATGTTCCGATAATGCTCCCACTTTGACGATGTAATGGAATATTAGTGACTTGCGGTTCTTCTTCCGTTCTACTGGTATTTTTTCTTAGTTCTTTCAAAACAATCTTACTTTTGGGCTTGTGATCCATAATATAATCCTCTTTCAAGAATTGGGCATTGGTGCTAACAATGACATTCTGATCCTTATGATTGTAAAATAGACCACCCTTCGTTCCCTTGGGATATCCCATAAAGAAAAAGACTTACGTCTTCGATTCTAACTTACCTGCGTTCCTTTTTAGTACATATACTGGACATCCCCAAATTCGAATGTATTTTAGACTAGGCTACCGCCTGGCCCACAATTCTGTGAGAGTAAAAGGTACTGACTGAGAAGGTACCAAGTTTAAAATGTAAGTCGCTGTCTCTAAAGCGAGTCCCCAAAACGAATCTGGTAAACCTAAATAACTCATCACTAACCTTACCATTTCCATAAGAGTCTTATTCTTTCTTTTTGCTACACCATTCTGCTGTGGAGTGTCAAGTGCAGTCAACTGAGATGTAATCCTCTCTGATGACAAGTAGTCCTTAAATTCTCCGAAGAGATATTTCCCACTACGGTCGGATCGTAGAGATTTAATACTTTTACCCAGATGCTTCTCCACCTTCGCCTTGAAATCTTTGAATTTTTCTAAGCATTCAGACTTACGGTGCATTAGGTAAATGTATCCATACCTTGAGTAGTCATCAATGAAACTGACGAAATACTCAAAGCCACCTCTAGTCCGGATTGTCATAGGACCACACACATTAGAATGACCTAGCTCCAACGATTTTTTAGCTCTATTGTCTTTGGCCGAAAATGGCTTCTTAGTCATCTAACCCTCTAAGCAAGATTCAGAGACTGGAAGTGCTTCCACTTCCAATGAACTCAAAGGTCCATCTTCTACTAGTCTCTTTATCCTTTTTAGATTAATATGACCCAAGCATAAGTGCTAAAGAAACATTTGGTTCATTAAAGAAGGAAATTTTCTCTTATATGGTAATATAGATATATTATTTGTTTCAGTTAGTGTAGGATTGATTGGAGTAATAATATAAAGATCATCCACCAATATACCAGAATAGATAACTCGTTTATTATCCTTAATAACTATAGAGTTATTAAAATAAACCAAATATCCGTCTTAAGCCAATCTAAAAATGGAAACTAAGTTCCTTCTAATGACAGGTACATAAAGAAAATCTCGCAATATTAAAATTTGATCTCTACCAAAACTGAGAATGACATGTCCTACTGCAACTGCTGTTACCTTTGAATTATTACCCATATGTAGGTAAATCTCCCCATTACTAAGTTATCGGATTTTCTGGAACCCCAACAATGAATTGCAGATAAGATTAGTGGCTCCCGTATCTACACATCAGGTACAGGTAGATAACACCGCTAAACATGTTTCCACAACTAGTGAACAAAAATTACTCTGTTTGTTCTGCTTTTTGAGAAATACTGGACATAAATTTTTTCAGTGCTGGGCTTAGTTGTAGTGAAAATATCTGCCTTTTAGCTTTTTCACACCAGTCTGTGGCCCACTAACTACCCTAGAAACCATGTCTCCCTGTTTCTAAACATTTTTCTTCTTCATGCCTTTCGGCTCCGAGGAAGAACCTTTTTCTGAAACGGACATATTTTCTGATATTGAAGGAATACCATTTGTAGTTAAAGTTATATCCAAGTTACATTTTCAGTCAACAAAATACGGTCCCGTTAGTTTGTTTTTTTTGAGTATTAAAGCAAGTGGGTTGAAATCTATTTTAATTCTGAGAATCACATAATTAAAATACCGTTAATTATGATGAGCAAAATTTTGAATTTATTTTAATTTGGTTCCCTCTACCATTTTAAAATTAATTCGCCTGTAACCTGGTAACCTGATAATAGCATGCTACGATGGGTGGACGTCTACTATTCATCATAAGATCAACAGGCCAATTCCTTTTAATTTTACTATCTAGGCAACTGACCATGCCAAGTAAGATTAAATAACTAATATAGTTTCGGTCCAGTATATAATAGCAGTGACTCAGATAGAGAGGATACTATTAATACAACTAAGTGTTAACCATCACCTAATCCCAAATCAATCGCTTCGCAATGAACCCTTCAAATGGAGAAGTGATCCACACTAACAATTATCTAGAATTATCTCTAAAAGAGATTTGTATTGGCGATACCATAATTAATCTGTCTGATAGGGAGGAAGGCCTTACTGCCAACACGCAGGGTTTAATTGTATTGTCTACAAATTGGTAATAGAGACTGCGGGATTTATCTGTGAATAAATTTTCTCTCCCACTTAGATTTTTAAAATATTTTTTAGAGTTATAAAAATTCGTTTAATTAAAATAAATTTATTAATTTCAAAAGTTACACGGTCTAAAAGAATCAAACATCTTTCCGTGTACACGATTCTAAAGATTTTGGTTTATCAAATCATCTTTTCGTGTTTAAATACGTAACAAATAAAATTTAATAAATGTATAATTTTTCCTGTAACTTTTTAGCTAAAGTAGTGATTAAAGGCATTTATTTATTTTATTTTTTATTTTTTATTTTTTAAAAAATAATAATTTATTTCAATTAAACATTTTTTATTTAATTAATTCAAAATCCGAAATTAATTCTCACATTTTTTAAAGATATTTAATTTTTAAAAAAATTATCTTTAAACGTGATATTTTGTAAAAAAAATATCTAAAGTTTTTTTATTTAATTAAAATTAATTAAATAAAAAAAACTTAATTTTATTTTTTATTACAAAATATTTTAATTAAAATTTAATATTCGAATTAATTAAATTAACAGGATAAATAAAACCAATATATATCTGTGAGACCCTGACCCGTTTTATTTTTCGGCGTTTTTCGACGCGCGCTTCGTGTTTATGTGATAGTATATTTTTATATGCTTTTGATACATAATCAGGGTTAGATATGCATGCGGGGCATGTTCCCGAGATCGTGGGACGTTGCGGTACGAATTTTGAAAAATTTTAAAAAAAGATATTTTAGAGACCTATAAATATCCGGAGTTAGATATTTTCAAAAGATATTTTCAAAACTTCTCCGCTAAGTTTCCTTCATTTTTTCTCTACCTTCTCTCTAACTTCTCGGGGGCCCAAGGCTTGATTTTTGACGATCTAACAACGGATCATTGCTATTGGCACGGTGGGCTACGCGTTCATCCGGACAGAATTCTATTCCAGCGAAGCTCGATTTTGCTCGTAGATCGAAACGTTGAGTTTTTAACTCATCGAGGTAGGATCCTAGACTCTCATGTCATATAAGGGTACTACGTGTAATCATGTGTGTTTTTAACGGTTAGATTGTTGTAGATCTAATTTTGTTTAAAAGTTGGATTTTTGGTATATAACTATTTTTCGTTGATTTCGATGTATGGAATCGGGTGTCGGGTGTTTCTTTTGTGATTTTAGTGTTAGGCTTAGGCATGTGGATGTTTGAGGGTGTTGGATGGGTGTTTGGAGGTGTTGATTCGAGATTTGGAGAGCCATACCCGTAGCTCAAAAACTATTTTTGCCTCAGCCCAGTCGACTAGACCGTGGGGTCAGTCGACTGGATCTTGGTTTGTGAGGTTCGGTCGACTGGACCATGGGGGTCAGTCGACTGGACAGTGCTCCTAGGCATTTTTGGCTTTTCCAGTGTGTTTCTAGTTGACTGGGGGTTTGGGTCCAGTCAACTGAGGTGCTGGGTTGTGTGTTTTTGGTTCGGTGGTTGGGTTTCGGGGTTCGGTTGATCGTGTTGTGGTTTCGGGGGTCGTGTAGTGACCTCGGCTATTTGTTTAAGTGTCTTCCTTGGGTGACGTGCATGGTTTGACTTGGGTGTTGGTGCACGGTTAAGTACGTGGTGTTTATTCACCGTCGGGTTTGTGTTGTGCGCGTGTGGTCGTCGTGGGTTTTGCGATGGTCGTGTTGGGCGTGTTTAGGTTCCGTGGGTCTTTTGGGAAAAAAACGTGGGTTTATGAAAACACGGGTCTTATGGTTTTGGGGTTTGGCCTCTAGGCTAGTCTTAGTTTTGTAGTTGGTTGTTCAGTGTGTGGACGGGTCGTTCCGGTTAACGGATGATGGGTGCGTGGCATGTGATGTCGTATTGGGTTATATGGCAGGTGGCTTTATGTTGTGAAGTTATATATGGTTATGTGCATTTATAACTTTAGTTTATTTATGTACAGATTACGTAAGGAAATTACGTGGTTTATGCTTTATAGGCATGTATATGTGGGCTCTGAGGAGCGGATGCATGTGGTGTGTGTTGCACGGGTTGCGTGTGTTGCACGGGTTGCATGTGTTGAGTTGCATGGGTGGCATGCGTTAAATGGGATTGAGATCCTTCGATGAAAGCCCGAGAAATGTTTGATGGGGCGGTGGTCCTTCGGTTAAAGCCCAAGAAATGTTAGATGGGGTAGTGGTCCTTCGGTGAAAGCCCGAGAAGATCCTTCTGTTGTGTGGATGCATATGGGTATTTGAAGGACGGGAACGTGGTCCTGACGATGCCGGGTTATGTAGGTGCTTTAGACCTTCGAGTTTATCCTGTAAATTAAGCCGGTTGCCTCCGTTAATGGCGTCATTATAGTAACTCTGTATAGAACTTGCCATTACCGAGCAGGTCTTAAGTGGTGACTAAAGTAATGGGCAAAAGTCTATAGTTGTTACCTTTGTCTGTGTTTTTATTATTTTTTCTTAATTGTGGCATGATATATGTTAGGATAATATGCATGATTTCAAGGATGGAAACGTGATCCTAAAGACATGTGCGTGTGAATCTAAAGGATAGAAACGAGGTCCTGGAGAGATATGTGTTGGGTGTGTTGCTCATAGTGTGTTGGGCGTAATGCTTGGATTGCATGAGTTAGTTTGTCGAGGCTTGTGAAAGTCGATTTAGATATATATACATGTGTTGCATATATATATCTGTTATCTTTGGGGCTCGTGCGAGCCATGTTTTAAAACTATTTTAAGGCTTGAAAGAGAGTCTAAATTGCACCCCGTTTTCCTAGTATGTTTAGCTTATACTGCATGCTTGTCTAGTTTCTACTGAGCTTTGGCTCACGGTGTGGGATTTGAAATATTTTTTAGGTACCAGTCACACAGGTTGATTCAGGGTTGCTGGAGGGGTGGAAGAGCTGTAGTATTTCTTTTTGCTAGTTTTGAACATGTATGCTGTAACATGCTTTTTCGGCGTTGGCGCCTTGTAATGTAAGTCATTTTGCGATTATATACAATGCATGTATGGTTTCTTCTGAGAGTGTATTCTCAGGTTGGGTGCTATCTTGGTGGTTTGTGAGTGTTTCTATGACTCGGAGTTTGGGGCGTGACAGCTTAGTATCAGAGCTCTGGGTTCGAATACTTAAGAGTCGTGGGAAGAGGGTGCATCTCGTGTGAGGTTGATTGCGTGTGTTTGATTGCATGTGTTTAGATGTTTTGATAACATGAACGTGATAGCATGTGGGTATACGTGAAAGATGTGTATATGTGAGCATGGAGGTGGAACTATCGGATTGATTAGTCTTTCCTTTGGGCATTTAGATTAACAAACTTGGGAGCCAAGTTAGAAACGCGTTTAGCTGACGTGATTTCTAGCAGGGAATCTGAGTAGGTTATCCAGATTAACGTGTCATTTTTGTCGGTTCTCCACGGTATGTGGGGTTTTGTTTAGTATGAACCTATGTGGCTATGTGTTAGCATGCTTATGTGGTTAGTGTTTATGTTCATGCTATGTGCTACGTCTCATGTTCTGTCTGTTTCCTATAGACGCGATGTCCACGCAAGGAGGACAAGGTTGTGGTTCTGCCCGAAGGGACATTCTAGTCCTAGATATTGGGGATGCTAATGCACCCCAAGGACCTGTTGACAGAGATCTATTACGTGGGATGGTCGACTCCATCTGGTAGCTGGCTGAGGCCTCTATGGGGAGAGAGAGTGTACCTAAGCCGAGGACGATGGTCGCAATGAGCGAGTTCCGACGTCTGGACCCTCCTACCTTTTCTGGGGATCCCAACCCCACGGTAGCCACTAAATGGCTGAAGTTGGTCACTAGGATCTTGGACACGCTTTAGATAGAGGAAGATGATCTGAGAATTACTTTTGTTTCCTTCCAGCTGAGGGGAAGTGCTCACATGTGGTGGAAGTTTGCCAGGACTACAGTCGGAGGCACTTGGGAGGCATTCACGAAGGTATTTCTAGAGAAATACTTTCCCGCGACTTTGAAAGATCAGTACAGAGAGGATTTCCTTTTCCTGACTCAGGGGATGATGACAGTAGTGGAGTATGAGGCTGAGTTTTACTAGCTTATCTCGGTTTGCATAGGAGATTATGCCCACTGACGAATTCCAGGCGAAGAGGTTTGAGAGGGGTTTGAGGCCCGCTATTAGAAATCGAGTGGTAGCATTCAGGATGTATGTTTTTACAGAGTTGGTGGAGACCGCCATGAAGGTAGAGGACACTCAAAATGAGACGCATAGAGACAGAGACAGAGACAGTAGGAGTCAACAGAACGGGGGACGTACACAGTCCCAGGGACGCAATGATAAGTGTCAATGGACGTCTGGTTCAAGTTGGTAGCTAGCGGGGTTGTATCAGCCACAGTCTTCAGCATCTTCTCCTCCCGTAGTCTCAACGGGATGGCCAGAGCAGTATGAGTTCTGTTATTTCTGATGCAGGAAGCCCGGACATCGTGTAGTGGATTGCCCTCAACAGAAGCAGTCCTAGGGTTCGGTATCAGTTCAGTTATAGGGGAGGGAGTCACAGATTTGTTATGGATGTGGCCAGCCTGGACATATTTGTAGGGATTGTCCCCAGAGGGAAAGTGCACCGAGTACAGCGGACACACCAGAGGATTCATTTGTGCAGGATCGACAGCAGCATCGTGTAGGTCAAACTTCCTTAGCGACATATAGTGGAACTTCAGTTCAGTCGGTACGACAGCCGGCAGCTCCAAGCTATGGCGGACAGGGCAGAGCGACATTGCCACGAGCGTACGCCCTTATAGCTCCTAGTTCTTCTAGGGCACCGATCGTGCTGGATGATGCAGTTATGCCTTCAGCGAGCAGAGATACTTTCTGAGTATGCAAGCCTTGGGCAATTTTCTTCATTGTATCTGCTTGAGAGTTGATGATGGATTCCGTGGGCGATGTGTTGCGTTGAGGCAGTGGTTGGTGATGATGCGAGGTTGGGGTGAGTTGTAGATCCCGTGTTTTTGAGATAGTTGGCCATTGTTTAGGATGCCTGACCTTGTTTGACTATATTCTAGGAATGGTTTGGCTGACCATCTCGTATGCCTGTGTCGATTGCGTTCGATGGTTTGTTGTTTTGACCTTAAGTTGAATTTCAGGGACAAAATTCCTTTAAGGGGAGATAGAGTTGTGAGAACCTAACCTGTTTTCTTTTTCGGTGTTTTTCGACGCACGTTTCGTGTTTATGTGATAGCATATTTTTATATGTTTTTGATGCCCGATCGCGGTTAGATATGCATGCAGGATAGGTTCCCGAGGTCGTGGAACGTTGCAATGTGAATTTTAAAAAATTTCAAAAAAAGATATTTTGGAGGCCTATAAATATCTGAAATTAGATATTTTCAAAAGATATTTTCAAAACTTCTTCGTTAAGTTTCTTCTATTTTCTCTCTACCTTCTCTCTAACTTCTCGGGGGCCCGGGGCTCGATTTTTGACCATCCAACAGTGGATCCTTGCTATTGGCACATCGGCTACGCGTTCATCCGGACAAAATTCTATTCTGACAAAGCTCGGTTTTTTACGTGGATCGAGAC
Source organism: Heliamphora ciliata (assembly GCA_032360265.1). Classification (NCBI taxonomy): domain Eukaryota; kingdom Viridiplantae; phylum Streptophyta; class Magnoliopsida; order Ericales; family Sarraceniaceae; genus Heliamphora; species Heliamphora ciliata. The sequence goes on from JAUMHN010106669.1 coordinate 67,441, forward strand.
GTTGAGTTTTTAACTCACCGAGGTAGGATCCTAGACACTCATGTTATATAAGGGTGCTACGTGTAATCGTGTGTATTTTTAATAGTTAGATTGCTGTAGATCTGATTTTGTTTAAAAGTTAGGTTTTGGGTATAAAATCGTTTTTTGTCGATTTTGATGGATAGAATCGGGTGTCGGGTGTTTCTTTCGTGGTTTTAGTGTTAGGCTTGGGCATGTGGATGTTCGAGGGTGTTGGATGGGTGTTTGGAGGCGTTGATTCGAGGTTTGGAGAGCCAAATCTGTAGCTCAAAAACTGTTTTCGCCTCAGCCCAGTCGACTGGACCTTGGGGTCAGTCAACTGGATCTTGGTTTGTGAGGTTCGGTCGACTGGACCATGGGGGTCAGTTGACTGGACAGTGCTCCTGGATATTTTTAGCTTTTTCATTGTGTTTTCAGTCGACTGGGGTTTGGGTCCAGTGACTGCGGTGCTGGGTTGTGTGTTTATGGTTCGGTGATTGGGTTTCGGGGTTCAGTTGATCGTGTTATGGTTTTGGGGGTCGTGTAGTTGCCTCGAGTGTTTGTTTAAGTGCTGTCCTTGGGTGACGTGCATGGTTTGACGTGGGTGTTGGTGCACAATTAGGTGCGTGGTGTTTATTCACTGTAGGGTTTGTGCTGGGCGCGTGTGGTCGTCGTGGTTTTTGCGATGGTCGTGTTGGGCGTGTTTAAGGCCCGTGGGTCTTTTGCGAAAAAGACGTGAGTTTATGAAAATCAAGGTCTTATTGTTTTGGGGTTGGCCAACTAGCTAGGCTTAGTTTTGTAGTTAGTTGTCCATTGTGTGGACGGGTCGTTCGGGTTAACGGATGACGGGTGCGTGGCATGTGATGTCGTGTTGGGTTATATGGCGGGTGGCGTTATGTTGTGAAGTTATATATGGTTATGTGTATTTATAACTTTAGTTTATTTATGTACAGATTACGTAAGGAAATTACGTGGTTTATGCTTTATAGGCATGTATATGTGGGCTCTGAGGAGCGGATGCATGTGGTGTGTGTTGCACGGGTTGCGTGCGTTGCGTGTGTTGCACGGGTTGCATGTGTTGAGTTGCATGGGTGGCATACGTTAAATAGGATTGAGATCCTTCGGTGAAAGCCCGAGAAATGTTTAATGGGGCGGTGGTCCTTCGGTGAAAGCTCGAGAAATGTTAGATGGGGCAGTGGTCCTTCGGTGAAAGCCCGAGAAGATCCTTGTGTTGTGTGGATGCATGTGGGTATCTGAAGGACGGGAATGTGGTCCTGACGATGCCGGGTTATGTAGGTGCTTTGGATCTTCGGATTTATCCTGGAAATTATGCCGGTTGCCTCCGTTAGTATCATCGTTATAGTAACTCCATATAGAACTTGTCATTACCGAGCAGGCCTTTAGTGGAGACTAGGGTAATGGGCATGAATCTATAGTTGTTACCTTTGTCTGTGTTTTTACTGTTTTTCCTTAATTGTGGCATGATATCTGTTAGGATGATATGCATGGTTTTAAGGATGAAAATGTGAACCTAAAGACATGTGCATGTGAATTTGAAGGACAGAAACGAGGTCCTGGGGAGATATATGTTGGGTGTGTTGCTCATAGTGTGTTAGGCGTAATGCATGGATTGCGAGAGTTAGTTTGTTGGGGCTTGTGAAAGTCTATTTAGATATATGTTCATGTGTTGCATATATATATATCTGTTATCTTTGGTGCTCGTGCGAGCCGTGTTTTCAAACTGTTTTAAGGCTTGAAAGAGAGTCTAAAACTGCACCTCGTTTTCTTAGCATGTTTAGCTTATACTGCATGCTTGTTTAGTTTTTGTTGAGCTTTGGCTTATGGTGTGGGATTTAAAATATTTTCAGGGTTGCTGGAGAGGTGGAAGAGTTGTAGTCTTCCTTTTTGCTAGTTTTGAACATGTATGCTGTAACATGCATTTCCGGCGTTGGCGCCGTGTAATGTAAGCCGTTTGGTGATTATATACAATGCATGTATGGTTTTTTTGAGAGTGCATTCTCAAGTTGTGTGCTATCTTGGTGGTTTGTGAGTGTTTCACTTGACTCGAAGTTTAGAGCGTGACAATATCATTCATGCAGTTAATAAAAAAAATTAAATGCAAGATAAATATATCTCAATTTTTTTATCGATTTGAAACTCTAAAGAGTTTCTGTCTCCTGTTCTGAATAAGCTTCATGTATCATGATTAATCTATATCAGAAAAATCAAGCCAACCAAAATACGAAACAGCCTGGAGCGGTTTGCGCCGCTACTTGGAATTGCTTCTTATTTGCTGTAGATATTCGCTGCCAGAGTTGGAGTTACGCCGGCTGTTTGTTGCTGAGTTGGCGCCGGACTTGGGATTGCTAAAATTTCGTCGGAATTGTTTGCTATAGATTGCTTCTTATTGGGAAACCGGTTACTACTTTTAATTGGAATCACACTGTGATTAGGCACTTGGAAAAAAAAAACCACTGTTTTGTGGTTTTGGAATCCGGCTGCTTGCTGTGTGTTCTTGTGTTTGGAAATTGGCGCTTGTTTGCTTCAGTTTGGGAAAAAACACTGCTGCCTAAGTAGGCTTTAGGCGCTGTTTAGTCGCTGCTTTTTGCTTGGGACTGTTGCCAACGTTCTAGTCAAGCGCCTGCTGCCATAAGGCAGTGTTTTGCTGTGTTGGAAACTGCTAAAACAGTTTAGCAGCTTTGTGCTGCTATAGCTGTTTGGCTGCTGCGTGCCCCTTTTTTTTTCTCACAAACCACAAAAACAGTGTTGCCGGCGCTGATTAAATCTTCAATCAAAAAAAAAAAACCAACGCAGTTTTGTATTCTTCAACTTGTTCTTCATTCTTTTTATTTGTTTTTATTTTATTTTGATAACATAAAATAAAAAAAATCTAGAAATTGAAAAGCAATTTTTATATTAATTCTATGCCTCCGTATAGTTCACAATCAATCTACCACGATCAACCATCGTGGCTATAAAAAAATAATTAAATTAAATCATCATCTACGCATTCAATCAAATATGAAAATAAAAGATGATCATAAAATTGGGATTAGAACGCCTGCAAACCAAAGTTAGTAACAGTTCTAAAACTACTCAGCCCCCGATAATCATAAACAAAAAAAAACGGCTCTGATACCAATTTATAGAAGGCAATACTGCCAAGACTATTATTTTTTGCAATTGATTAACGGTAAAAAATTAACTGGACGGGAAAATGCCGAAACGGGCATCAGATAAAACTTTTGATGACGAACGATCAAAATAAAATCCGTCAACCAAAGTTAATTTAGAAGAATACATTTTTTCGATCGATTCTTCAACTGCGATTTGATTCTGAGTTGAAACTCCTGTCAGATCTTCTACTGTATTCTCTTTTGCGATTCTCGAACGTAGTGTGGGTTACGGACTATCGAGAACTCGTACCAGCAGAACCCAGATATCTTTTGTCTTGAAAGATAAAATATGATATATGATATATTAGATATAAAACTGGTTTAGTCTATCCGCATATATATAGGGTTATAGCTGGGACCTGGAGAGTAGATTCTAGAGGAAAACAGACACCTACTAGCAGTTTCTGCAATTATAGAAAGACGCAACGGTTTATGTAAATATTCATAAAATACTGAATTACAGTTCACACCACTAAAAAATTATAATTGTACTCTGACTCTTAATCTCAAGATCTTCTTGCATTGAGCTCCTATTATTAAATGCTTACCATTTCTTCCCACGTTAAGATTCTCGATACCCGCCAACTAAATTTAATTACTGACAATTTAATTTAATCGGCATCTTTAAATTTTTTAATCTCTTCTACTTAACTTATTTGACCGTCGAATAACCAAATCCACCTACAGGGTTTGGCCCGGTCAAAATTTATAAGTTTTCTTAAGGGTGTATCGTCATTCCCGATCTTTCGATACGTGAATTCTATCAATAATTAATATTTTCTATTTAAATAATACCGCTATCCAACTCACCGAGAATATAGACCCATATAAGATTGCACCCTCTAATAAATCAAAATAACGAATATTAAATATACGTAAATCAATAATTATTTCGGAATTAAGAGAATAAACACTATTCATAATAACCTTGAGCTGTGAATTAATTTATATAGTTAGTATAAAATTAATTACTCCAAATGTCCCGTTCAATACACACAAAGTGCACTGGCATAGAGAGTCGGAATAATAAACGGCACTATTATCTGTTCCCCGTAACCAAGACATACATACTAAAACTCTGTGCCACAATCATACCGATGGTATGTTCATTTCCATCTAAACTGTGAATATAAAACTTATATTCTACAAGAACCTAAAATTAAGCCGTACTCTACACACCGGATTAAATACTATACAAAATATCAGATATTCATGCATAACGTTAAGTAATGATATACATACATTGCTCATAAAAATTTTCATAAAATGAAAAATTAATTTTATTAAAATAAAATTAAATACTAAACACATTGTTTTTAGTATACCAATCCTAACATGCACAACATGTGCTCTTGGCCCTTTGCAATGAATCTGTCTGGTTGTATCATATAGATACACTCGTCAAGACTTCCGTTACGGAAAGTTATCTTAACGTCCATTTGCAAAATTTCGTAATCAAAATAAGCAGCAATTGATAAGAGAATCCGAATGGACTTAAGCATGGCTACCAGCAAAAAGGTTTTCTCATAATCGATCCTTTCTTTCTGAGTTAACCCTTTAGCAATTAGCCTAACTTTTAAGGTTTCAACCTTCTTGTCTGCTCCTCTCTTCCTCTTGTAGATCCACTTGTATCTAATGAATTTTATCCTTTCAGGTGGTTCTACAAGTTTTCAGACCTGATTGGAATACATAGATTCCATCTCAAAATTCATAGCCCTTTGCCAAAGATCGGCATCTTTATCTTTTAGTGCTTAGTTACAGGGCTCAGTATCCAGTTCTGCCGAGATCTTATCAAATGACTCTCTCAAGAACATATACCGATCAAGTTGATGAACAACCCTCCCACTATGACGAGGCACTACCTATGTCCGTGTACTAACAGTAACAGGCTGCGCAGAATCTGAACCCTATGCATAGCACCCTGTTCTTGATTTGCACCTGTCCCGATAATCCTTCCACTACGACGAGGTAATGGAATATCAGTGACTTGTGGTTCCTCTTCCATTCTACTGATTTTTTCTCTCAGTTCTTTTAGAATAATTTTGCTATTGGGCCTGTGATCCATAATATAATTCTCTTCCAAGAATCAGACATTGATGCTAACAATGACCTTTTGACCTTTAGGGTTATAAAATAGACAACTATTCGTTCCCTTGGGATAACCCACAAAGAAACAGACTTCCGTCCCCAGTTCTAACTTACCCGTGTTCTCTTTCACCACGTGTGCTAGACACCCCAAAATACGAATGTGTTTCAGACTAGGCTTACGCCCGGTCCACAATTCTGTGGGAGGAGAAGGTATTGACTTAGAAGGTACCAAGTTTAAAATGTAAGCCGCTGTCTCTAAAGTGAGTTCCCAAAACGAATTAGATAAACCTAAATAACTCATCATTGGCCTTACCATCTCCATAAGAGTCTTATTCTTTCTTTCTGCTACACCATTCTGCCTCCGCCTTAAATTCTTTGAATTTCTCACAGCATTCAGACTTACAGTACATCAGGTAAATGTATCCATACCTTGAGTAGTTGTGGCGTCGGGATTTTTGAGATTTTTAGAAAATGTTCAAAAATAAGGGATTCAAAAGATGTTTAAAAAATATTTTAACACCTCGAAAACTAAATTTTGAAAATCAATTTTTGTTGAAAATGGAGTCGCCACTTAGTTTTTGAGAAAAAATGAGAGAAACAAAATGGCTACTGATCTTGAAAATATCAACCCGAGAAAGAGGGTTCGGGGGCTAAGGTACGAATCGAAAAAGGTGTTAGGAATCCCGTTCGTCCAACCCTAAGGTTGGCCTTTACTAATCATAATTGGTTCTTCATAAGATTTGTCAAATGCATGCAAATAAAAAAAATAAAGACAAAGAGAGAACATTCAAAATCAAATATAGAAAATACATAGCATATGTACATAGCACTCCAAATCAAAACAAATAAAGGGATAAAATCCTAAGTCTTATGGCATACAATTTCTAACTAAAGGATTCATGGTGCACTTCCACATGCAATGGTTACTAAAACAACCTAAGCAAGTATGATTCAAATAAAGGAACAAAAATATGCTAAAAGTTGCTAAATTTATCTAAACATGAATTGCTACAAAATAAGCTAAACTATTATAAGCATGATTTCAAAAAAAATGACTAAAACATGCATATTACCAAAACAAACTAAGTTAGCATTAACATGATGAATGTTTAATAAGAGAAAATACTAAATGTAAGACAAAAGATGCATAAAAATCTTAAAGAATGTTTACTAACAAAGAAATTTAAAATAAAAGTTTTATGACAAAGAGATTTTGAAGGTTTGAAGAAAAAGAAAATAAAGAAAAAAGTTTATAAATAAAAATCATACTAAAATGAAAAAGTTAGAAAATGTTATTAAACTATTGAAAAAGAAAACCTAATTATTTACATTTTACATTTTAAAAGAGACAAAAGACAAACAAAAGGAAAAGAAAACAAAAGAAAAGAAAATTGCACCTAAATATGAAAATTAGCTTAAAATTTTTTTAATGATTTTTTGGGTTTAATAAAAATAAAATAAGTACTACGAAAAGAAGAGAAAGCTATATATAGAAACAAAATAGAATTTTACAAGAAAAACGAATACTAACATTAAATGAAAGGAAACACTAAAAAATAAAAATTAAACTAACACTAAAAAGATAAGGAAGAGAAAATAGAATATTATAAGAAAATTTAATACTAGAAAGGGAAATTATACTAATATTGAAATAAAAGAAAAGAAAAATAAAGCTAGAAAAAGAACATTAAACTAAAAGAAAATAAAATGGAACATTAGCATTAAAGAAAGAAATGGGACATTTAAAAAAAAGAAAAATAAATCTACATTACAGGAAGAAGAAAAAAAAAAACTAAAAACTTACACCACTATTAAAAGAAAAAGAGAGTAAATGCTAATAAAAGAATTTTAAACTAATTCTAAGAAGATAAAGGGAGATTGAACTAATATTAAAAGGAAAAGAAAATAAGTGCTTGCAAATAAAATTAAACTAATTAACAAAGAAGAGGTACCTGGATTGCTAAGGAATCTTCAAGTCGAGGAATGGCGATTCGATTCCCAGGCGATGATCCAAGCTAGGGTTTCAGTATTGGTCTGAGGGTCGGCTCTTCGTACTTCGGTAGGATTTTGGCATCGGGACCCGGATTGCTCGGCGACTCGGCAGAGCTTCTCTCACTAAACCTCTCTCTAAATATTCTGTCCTCAAAACGTATCAGGAGGCACGGTATTTATGAAATTCTTCAACCAATGAGATGCTGACACGTTTTGGGACACGTCAGGGTTTTTAGAGTTGGCGGTCACCAGGTTCAGAGTTGGTGGTCGTCACTTTTGAAAAGGTTCCAGAAGCTTCTCATGGCGGCCGTCACTATACAAGTTGGCGGCCACCAGGTTGGAGTTGACGGTCGCTAAGATGGAGTTGACGGTCGCTGGGTATGGACATGGCAGTCGCCACAAAAAGATGAAACTTCCAAGAGGTTCTAGCGGCAGTCGCCACAATGGAATTGGCGACCCCATGGTTCAACGTAGCGGTTCAATGGTGATTTCACTGATTTGAAGGTTTTGATGATTGGGTTCAAAAACCGAGATTGAATCATTTCCCGAGGATCGAATTAAGACACCATTCCAGCTGTTTTCATCATCGGATTCACCTAAGATTAGGAAGGGTCAAATTGGGGTGTTTGCAGGTGCCCCTCTTTGATAGAACTTTGCATAGCAATGCATGATGGAAGTTATATCAAAGACCCAGAGACAACAACCATTTGATCGAACCGTCAATCTTAGGCCACAAACACACAAGCATGCATATGATGTTGGTCGTACTCAAATTTTCATCAAACTGCCTACGTACCCCCTTGCTAGGGATCGGACCAAAACGTAGTTCTTGGGGAAAAATACAAGGATGCAAGATAAGACTAATCATGATGCATGACAGGTATTGTGTAATACAACGCGAGTCAGTTTAGGGTCATGAGGAGGACCGACGAGTCAGTTTAGGGTCATGTGGAGGACTGATGAGTCTGTTTAGGGTCATAAGGAGGACCGACGAGTTAGTTTAGTTTACCGGGAGAAAACCACGAATTAATAGGTCGAGTTAAGACCTAAAAATTCAGAACGAGGCGTGGAATAAAAATAATTAAAAGTTAAATTACGACTTAAAATTAAATTTATTAAGAGAAAAAACCATGAATTAACACGTCGAGTCAAGACCTAAAAACTCAGGACAAGCATGGAACAAGAATAATTAAAAGCTGAGTCAAGACTAAAAAACTACTTTTAAATCCCAAAAACAAGCAACCAAACAATCATAGGGGCAAGGAGCAGGGATTCAAAGATAGAATGCCTGGCACACTAGGGCTTGGAACATATGATGCCTAGCACACTAGGGCTTGAGAAACCTTAGACTCCTTATGGACTTAGGACCTTGACGTCTTATGGACTAGGGTTTGAAGAAAACTTAAGACACCTTCTGTACTTAGGACCTAGATGCCTTATGGACTAGGGTTTGAAGAAAACCTAAGACACCTTCTGGACTTAGGACCTAGACGCCTTATGGACTAGGGTTTGAAGAAAACCTAAGATACCTTCTAGACTTAGGAGGTTTGAAGAAAACCTAAGACACCTTCTGGACTTAGGACCTAGATGCCTTATGGACTAGGGCTTGAAGAAAACCTAACACACCTTCTAGACTTAAGACCTAGTCGCCTTATGGACTAGGGTTTGGAGAAAACTAAGACACCTTCTGGACTTAGGACCTAGACACCTTATGAACTGGGGTTTGGAGAAAACTTAAGACACCTTCGAGACTTAGAACCTAGACACCTTATGGACTATGGTTTGAAGATAACCAAAGACACTTTCAAGACTTAGGACCTAGACACCTTATGGACTAGGGTTTAGAGAAAACTTAAGGAACGTCACTCACACACGAACCTAGGGTTAAAAGGATTTTCCTGGCTCACCAGGGCTTAGGGTGCTTAGTTTTCTAGGGCTTGGGGTTCTTAATCTTCTACTAGGCCGTGCAGGGTTTGCCTGGCGCACCAGGGCTTAGGGTGCTCAATCTTTAGGGCTTAAGAGATTTACCTGCCTTGTCAGGGCTTTGGGTGCCTAATCTTTAGGGCTTGAGAGATTTGCGTGGCGCACTAAGGCTTAAGGTGCCTAGTCTTCTAGGGCTTAAATGATTTGCTTGGCGCACCAGGGCTTAGGGTGCCTAGTCTTTAAGGCTTGAGAGATTTGCCGGGCGCACCAGGGCTTAGGAAACCTAAGGGTCCTTTTGCGAACCTAGGACCTAGACAACGCTTCGCATATGACTAGGATTTGAAAGAAGTTTGCCTGACACATCAGCGGTTAGATCAATGAACCATTGCTGAGGGTTGCTACACAACTTTTAGGATCCACGGGCTCATGTTCTTTGTTCTTGAAGAGTTATGCCCCACCGTAGAGGAGTTCACCGTCATTCTTAATTTCGTCCCACAGGAGTTCATGCTAATACTTTTCATGTTCATCATGCATCCTTGTGGTCTGATTGGCCAAGAGGTTTCTTTGTTCATCCATGGGGATTCACTAGACACAGATTCAGTCCTACCGGTGTCCTTAGTGACTTTATAGTTGCGGTGCCGTTATGTTCTGTGCATTTGTCTGCTTGCCCAGTTCCTTTTGGTTTCTTGTGATGACTGGGTTAGCACTATTCTGGAGGATATTGCTAAGCAAATAAAGGTAGGGAAGGACTTCGTGCCCCTAGTTTTGGCTGAAACCCTGATTGGTCTAGTGCTATCCATCCGAGTGTAATTACGTCTTTTGCCGGTAGTCCTCTGCTTCTCCAAGATGAAACTCAAATCTCTTATTTTTTTCGCTCTTCTCTCCTTTTGCTGATTTTCTCTCAAATTTTAAAGCTCTTCTCTCATTTTGCTGATTTCTCTCGATTTTTACCGCTCTTCTCTCTTTTTGCTGATTTCTCTCGGATTTTATTGTTCTTCTCTCCTTTTTTTACTATCTCCCTTTATTTTTCCAAATATCTCTCCTTTTGCTAATTTCTCTCAATTCTTACCTCTTTTCTCTCTTCTCAGATTTAGCTGAAAGAGAAAGTAAATCTTCTGTAGAAATAGGGTTTGAAAGGGTACAGCGCTGTTGTCTTTGTCTATCATCCTTTTTACCCGATATGCACTACTGAGGTATCTTGGAGACAATATCTTTTTCACTGATTAGAAGAAACATCACTTGGAAGTGTTCCTAGGGGCAGATTCCTTTTATGACTTTGACTATTATGGACCATCTTGATGTTTTGCTGATTGTGTTGCAACTGTCCATTTTCTATTACCCACACAGGATCATGAGACAGATTGGTCGAGGTCAGATCATATTTCACAACGTATGGGATTGTATTAATTCATCTTCCCTTAAGGCCCCATTTCTAGCGCAGTATCTGGAGGCTTGGCCATCCCGTTCATTGATGGAGATGCAAGAGCTGCCCCATACTAAGCTCCCCAAGGAGTACAAGGCGTGATTAGTTCAGGAAAAAGAGAGCAGAAATTGAGAAGAGGGAGAAGAACAATAAGCAAAGAGGAGGAAGATTTGAAGAACTTGCTTTGCTTTTAGAATTTTGTAGCTCTCTTTTTTGTTTAGAGTTTGGGACTTGCGTGCCCGCCCATTATTTTCAAAACCTTGTGATCGCAGCTGAAATAATGAAAATTCCACGTTTATCTGAAAAAGAATCCCAATTATTTAAAGTTTTTTGATTCTTGCAATTAAACAATTTTATTATCAAAACTCAAAGATAAATTTGCATTGATCATTACTCGGATTCAAAGATGGCTAAAACAAAGAAGTTGGCCAGACATCTTAAAAGAAGCTGCCTACGTATCCCAAGAAAGTGAAATCTGGCCATAACGTAGTTCGAGCTTGGTTTACTCTCAAGTATTAACACTCTCCTTTTGTGATGCTCTAACTTTTACCAAGGTTGCCCTTTGGGTTTTCAGCCTTGCGGGCTACTCTAACTTTTGCCCGGGTCACCTTTTCGGTTTTCAACCCTGTAAGCTTTTATCTTATTTTATTTTTCTCTCAAGGGTAGTATTTTTTTGTACTGGTTCAAGTTGATTGGAGTGGAGAACGTGTTATCATCCAGATCCATGATGATTACAGCACCACCGGTCATAATAGTCTTGATCAGATACGGTCCGGCTCAATTTTGGTTAAACTTTTCTCTTGCATCAAAAATAGGAGCCTTCATTTCCTTAAGAACCAAATCACCTTCTCTCAGGTCCTGGGTACGCTTTGGCTATCTTTTTTTGATACCCTTGTATGTGAAACAGAATTTGTAGTCTTCTTTCATCGAATAAGAGAAGTTCTTCCATCCCATTCCTCTGCCATTCTTCTGCGAGTTGAGCCACGTCTTATACTTCTTGATCCTTTCAAAGAATTTCTGCAGCGCTATGATATGGCCATCTTGATCTTTTGGACTTCACAATCATTTCGTTTACATACACTTTGACTTCCTTGTGTATCATGTTATGCAACAAGGTATTGGCAGCACTTTGGTAGGTGGCCCCTACATTCTTCCAATCAAATGGTGTCACATGGTAACAGTAGGTGCCCCCGGTATAATGAGTGTCATCTTTTCTCTGTCTTCAAGGTCCATTAAGATTTGACTGTACTCGAAAAAGCCATCCATAAATGATAAAAGAGCGTGCCCCGCTGTGTTATCTACGAAGATGTCAATGTGCGGTAATAGAAAGTCGTCCTTTAGACTAGGCTTGTTGAGATTCTGAAAATTCACACAGACTCTGATGCATCCATCCTTCTTCAAGACCGGCATAATGTTGGCCACCTAATTTAGATACTTGGTTATCATAAGAAATCTACCGTTGATCTGCTTGGTGACTTATTCTTTGATCTTCAGAGCCCATTCTAGCCGTATCCTTCTGAATTTCTATTTGATTGGTTTGGCCTCGAGATAGAAAGGGATATGTTATTGGATAATATCGAGATCAATTTTGGGTGTATCCTCATATGATCATGCCAAAATGTCTTTGAATTCTTTTAAAAAAGTTATTAATTGTTCACGTTCAACTGAAAATAAAGAAGAACCAATTTGGACAATTTGTGGGTTAATTTCATTACCCAGACTTATTGACAAAATTTCTTCAATTATTGGTTGGGCACACATTTTTTCTTTTCTTTTTTTATTAAAACTTTTAATTCTTTGGGGACATCCCATTCGAATTGAAAATCATCAAAAAGCGTACAAAATAAATGAAGCAAAGCAGAATAATCAGAATCTTTGTTTATATCATTGATATCAAAGAAAGCAAGGATTATAAGATTGAAAGCAAAAGAAGAGGGTGCACAAATAGACGTGCCCTCGAACTCAATATCTAACTGATTAGAACAAAGTAGAAACTTACAAGACTCCGACTTGACTCGATACTTGAATCATGCAAAATACAATAATTTAAAAACCAGCTGTGACATTTGTTGCAGATGGAGGTGGAATGACCTTATTATCAATGGAGATCCTGAATGTCATGGCGGAGTTTCAGACAGTTGTCAGTTGGGTGTCCATGGCTCTGATGGTATGAGCAATATTGGGTAGGATCATAGCATAGCGGTAAAGGGTTAGGAGGCGGCATTTGATCAAGAAGCTTTATCAGTCCTTTCTCGACAAGTCGATTCAGAGCCATGGACAGAGAGATATTAAGGGGAGTGAAAACTCTCTTTGGCTTTTTCAGCTGCAACGACTGGTTGTTTCTGGGAGGAGGTAATGAAGGTGAAGAATTTAGTCGATCTGATTGGGGGTTTAGCAAATTCACCTCGTTAGAGCGAGATGAAGGGTTAGTAGAAGAGGTGTGATGGTTTTGGTTGTTAGATGGATAAGGTCTTTTTGGCTTTTGGCTCAGCTCGACCTCCTCGATATCACCAGGCTAGATTGTATCTTCTATTTGAACCCCAGCATCAAACAACTGCCCGAATGTGGAGAGCGACTGTGTGATCAGGTAACGCTTCAGTAGGGACTGCAGATTCTTAACCACGATCCTTATTTGCTCGTTCTCAGATGGCCGATTTGTCATCTTGGTGGCTTTACCCCTCCACCGAGTCAAGAAATTAACAAATGATTCCCGGTTCTTCTAGCGGGTCGTTTCTAACTCTTGAGTAGTTACGTCTAGCTGGACGTTGTAGCTATATTGACTGATAAAGGCTGTAGCTATGTTTTCTCATGTTCTAGTTTTGGCCACCTCTAGAGAAACAAACCATCTTTGTGCTGCCCCAGAAAGTGATCGGTGAAACAGTTGGACCTTGAGCTGATCATCAATTCCCATGGGGGATAGAGTTCCAACATATATTCTTAGATGAATACGTGGATCTCCGGTACCATCAAACTTCTTCATCTTCGGCATTTTAAATTTTTTGGGCAGTTTAGCATCTGGGAAAAGACATAAGCCACCCACATCTATCATGTATTCTTCTACACCTTTGGCCTTTCTTGGCACCTTTTCCATTCGATCGATCTTTTCTGCCAGCACGAATTCCCTAGACTGGGCAGTGCTTTCTTCTTCTACCACCACCGGGCGGGGAACCCGAGGTGGCGCAGCAACTTGTGGTGCATCCTGTCCTTGGTTATCGTTCCAAAAGTCTTCACCATTCTAATTTTTATTTTTTGGCTATCCATTTATAGTGGGCATACGGTCCTGAATCGCCCGAATCTGCGCCTGACACTGGTTTTGAGCTTGGGTCTGCTGCTCCACAGCTCTCTGTATCTCAATAATAGCCCTCATTAGAGCTATCAAGTTCACCTCATTCTCTGCCATTTTGGATGATTCAGCTGTTATTCAGATACTCTGTGAAGTCTGCCTGATCTTGATCTCTCCCAAACACGTGTTAACTGTACTCTTCTCGGCTCAATGGTAAACTCATAAAAAGACCTGGATCCCAAAAGTAGAATGACCAGTATCTGATACTTCTCGGACAAAATTCTGACGACATATAGCAAACATTCCAGATACTCGAAATGGAAAACCACAAGCAGATAATAACGGAAGCTGGGATAATGCCCCTGCTGGGCTCATACTGGCAGCATAACAACAGGATGACTCAAAAACTAGAATGATGGCTAAGAAGGGGATCAACTAATTTCTAAAGGAAAGGTTCATCTAAATGGAGAAATGAGCTATATTCTAGCAAGAAAACCGTTATAACCCTCGAGAGACTAGTTTGAACTAGGATCCTAACGGGCAGCACTCCAGTAGGAAAGCAAGACTAGCTCACGCGGGTATAGCAAAGGTTTGAAGGAAGCGAGTCTAAACGGAAGCGGGGGTATAGAACTAACGACCCGAGAGGAGCCCAGAAGAGAGAGAAACTATCCTAGACATTTCAAAGCAAAGCACTGTGAGAACCCGACCTGTTTTATTTTAAGAAATGATTAAGTGTTGATGGATGTATGAATCAAAACTTGAGCTTGGTGATGTTTTGAGATTGGGTACGCATGAAGGTATGTTAAAGGAAAAAATATGAGGTTTTAATGAATGTTTGGACAAAAATATGTGAAAAGTGTGTGAAGAAAAATGACATACCTTCACTAATTTGATCATAACGTTTTGTACAAAATGCACTTTGATATGTGGTTTGAACCATTGGAAAGTAGACTTCCGGGGCTTTAATTTGAGGACAAGAATGACCCTATTTGGAATTCGGATGAAGGAGATATGCTCGTTTAAAGTTGGACCAAAAGTGTAGTCGTAGCAGAGACCGATCGAGTAGTCCAGAGACCGCTCGAGCGGTCTGTGACGGACAGAGGTTATAAATCTCAATTTTTAGGTTATTTTGCTCATTCTCCCTTCTCTCTTCTCTCTCTAATGCTTAGGAGTGATCTGGGGTTTGCCCTTTGGAGGTTCTTGGAGGGTTTCTATGCTTGTTGGAGGCTAAGATCTTGCCGTTTCCATGTGCGAGCCACCGTGGGAGAGCGTAAGTGTTTGTTGAAAGCTCCCTTAAGACCTGCAAATTGAATTTTGGTGGATTGGAGCTCACTAGGGGTTTGATTTTGATGGTGGAGCGTCTTTGAGGTAGGATCTAGACTCTCTCTCGTGCTTTGATTTTGATTTGTGTTGATATTTTGCCTTTAGAAAAAACCCTAGCATGCTATGTGGAATGAAACTAAGATTTGAGTATGGGTATTTAGAGAAAATTGAGTTGTGTGAATCCTATGTGGTATTTAGGATGTATGAAATCTATAAAAAACGAACATAAACGGAAAGTTTGGGTTTGTTACATAGAGTGGTTTGTGGAGGATCGAAACTTTGGGTTATCATTTGGAAAAGGTAACTTAATAAATTATGAATTAATGTCAGTATTTTAATTAAATTTAAAGATTTTGAGCTATTTGATGAAACATGGTTTATGTGACCACCATTTTGAGAAGGATTTGGAGTTTTTCAAGAAATGCGTAACTATGGTTTTTAAAAGTGAAAGGTTTTGCTTGGTTTTTGCTTCAAAAATATTCTGGTGGCCCGAGGGAGATTTTGGAAAGGATTTTTCTTCCTTTAAAGGTTATTTTGTGCAAAAAATGGGGTAAAGGTACTAAAAATCTTTTTAGTGTTAAAAACTAAAATTTTTGGCTTGAAAAAAAATCAGGAGCACGATCGATCGATAGACCGCTCGAGCAGTCTATCGGGGGGTCTTTTGGCACTCTCGGTTCTTTGGTGCAGGTGAGAGACCGCTCGAGCGGTCTTCTCACCGATCGAGCGGTCTGGGTCATTTTTTCAAAATTTTGATGTTTTTCTTAAAGGTTTGGATCTTGGGTACCTTGGCCCTAATTTCCTAAAATACTTGTTTTTACATTGATTAAACCCTCGGTTGGGCCCCTTTGAAAGATTTTAAATTTGTTGTTTCTTTGGAAAAGAAAAAGAATAATAATAAGAATGATAATAATAAACTAAACTCAGACGAGTTTGGGATATGAAGTGGGGTAGTTGTGGTGTGGGATGGATGGAAAGACTAAATGAATTTTAAATATATTTGTATATATCTAAGATGGGTGCTTCCTTTTCAAATGAGATGCGTACTAATGAATTTAATCTTGTGTTGAAGCATGATGACATTGCTTAATAATATAAGAATTATGAGGATTTGCATGTTGAAGTAACGATGCATGAGATATGAAAGACATTTTGAAATACTCAAACGGAACGTGGTTTTACAATAAAGAACAAATTGTGAAATGTGAACCAACATGTGAAAATTTGAAATGTGGGATATGCATAATGAGGGGCTGCGATCCTGCGGTGAAAGCCCGCGAAAGTTCTTACATAATGAGGGGCTGTGGTTCTACAGTGAAAGCCCGCGAAAGTTTACATCCAAAGATTAAATGTGAAAACTAAACACTTGATTTCAATGAACCGTATAGGTTGATGTGAATTAAGTTGGCCTGGCGGGTCTGCAGTGAAAGACCAGAAACTTGCGCAAGATGGGGACCACATGCCCCCGGGTTAGCCCCCAAAATGTGGTGTTGTGTCGTGGTGAGTTATAGAGCTATCTATTACCCAATGGCTTCGCGTAGCCTATTGGGAAAATAGGGAGGAATTTCTATAAGCTACGCCCGACACCTGTTCATTGTTGTGGTATGATTTTTGTGATAAACCGGGTAATGAAAATGTGATTTGGTTTTTGTGCAAAATTGGGTATTGAAAATAAATGTGAAAGAAAAGAATATGTGAAAAAAGGTTACATGAATGAATAACTTGGCATGCGTGGAAATAAATAGTGAATTTATGGAACTTGTATCTTTATTCCGGTTGCACCCATTACACGTCACAAATCACGCTTAGTATAGAGTTAGTCTTTATCCTACGAGCTTCGGCTCATGTATGTATACAAAATCATTTCAAGTTTTGAGGATCCAGGACGATACCACGGCAGAGGATGCATGTGGAAAAAATGCTTTGAGAAACAGTTAATATTTCTTTGTATTTACATTATGATTGTACAGAAAGTGATGAGAAAAATTGTAATAATATAAGTGCTGTAAATGAACTCTTAGAAGTTGAAAATTCTGTTTAGCCTTTGGGGCACATGTGTATATCATTAGAATAAAATATTTTATTTATGATTGATTAAAGAAAATAAAATGTTGATATTAAGAAAGTCATTGTTGATAGCTTTCATGTGGGATAATTTGGGATGTGTCCAAGGGCTCCTGGGGATTGGGATGTTACAAAGCACCGGCATGACCCTGAGAAAAAAAACTACAGCTTGAAAATCAAACAAGGTGAAGAACAAACCTCAGGTAAGAACCCCAAGGAATACCTAACCTAAACAATAAGGGATAATAGAAAACTCTAGCCGAATCCGGAAAAGAAACTAGGCTAGACCAAACAAACAATTCTAACAAACACAATCAAAACATGCAATTAAAAAAACACATAATCCTACTAGGGTTAACTGTATTTAATGAGGGGGTCTAAGCTACTATATGCAAAAGGCCAGTTTTGGTCAATCGAACAGGGTATCTTCTGAATAGAGCCGGGTATATACCTCCCATGCCTGGAGTGGTGCAGGATATGGTCAAACAGTACGTCCGAACTCTTTTACTGCACCTATGAAAGCATACAGTCAGAAAAGCATGCCTGTCTTTCTAACAAACCCCCAAACGGATGAACGTTCAGGGTATCAGGTTGACAAGGTAGGGGGGTTTGAAGAACAATGCACATGCATGCGAAAATGCAAATGAGAAATTTGTTATTAAGAGCCAATGATGCTTTCAAGTCTAGCCATCTTATTTGACTTTATAAACCAGTCCCCAGCAGAGTCGCCAGAAAGTACTGTGGCGCTAGGATTTTTGGGGTTTTTGGAAAATGTTTAAAAATAAAGAATTCAAAAGATGTTTAGAAAATATTTTAACACCTTGAAAATAAAATTTTGAAAAACCCTTTTTGTTGAAAATGGAGTCGCCACTTAGTTTTTGAGAAAAACTAAGAAAAATAAAAATAGCTGCTGATCTTGAAAACGTTAACCAAAGAAAGAGGATTCGGAGGGTTAAGGTACGAATCAGGGAAGGTGTTAGTCACCCCATTTGCCCAACCATAAATAAGGTTGGATTTTACTAATCATCATTGGTTCTTTATAAGATTTCTCAAATGCATGCAAATAAAAAAAATGGAGACAAAGACAGAATATTCAAAATCAAATATGGAAAATATATTACATATGTACATAGCACTCCAAATTAAAACAAATAAAGGGATAAAATTTTAAGTCCTATGGCATGCAATTTCTAACTAAAGGATTCATGGTGTACTCCCACATGCAATGGTTACTAAAACAACCTAAACTACCATGATTCAAATAGAAAAACAAAAATATGCTAAAAGTTGCTAAAGTAATCTAAATATGAATTGTTACAAAATAAGATAAACTATTCTAAGCATCATTTCAAAGAAAATGACTAAAATATGCATATTACCAAAACAAACTAAATTAGCATTAACATGATGAATGTTTAATAAGAGAAAATACTAAATGTAAGACAAAAGATGCATGAAAATCTTAAAGAAAGTTTACTAACAAAGAAATTTAAAATAAAAGTTTTATGACGAAGAGATTTTGAAGGTTTGAAGAAAAAGAAAATAAAGAAAAAGTTTATAAATACAATCATACTAAAATGAAAAAGTTAGAAAATGTTATTAAACTATTAAAAAAGAAAATCTAACTATTTACCTTTTATATTTTAAAAGAGACAAAAGACAGAGAAAAGGAAAAGAAAAGAAAATTACACCTAAAGATGAAAATTAGCTTAAAAGATTTTTTTATGATTTTTTGGGTTTAATAAAAATAAAATAAGTATTATGAAAAGAAGATAAAGCTATATATAGAAAAAAATTGAATTTTACAAGAAAAACGAATACTAACATTAAATGAAAAGAAACACTAAAAAAAATTAAACTAACACTAAAAAGAAAAGGA
This sequence comes from Heliamphora ciliata, assembly GCA_032360265.1. Taxonomy (NCBI): domain Eukaryota; kingdom Viridiplantae; phylum Streptophyta; class Magnoliopsida; order Ericales; family Sarraceniaceae; genus Heliamphora; species Heliamphora ciliata. The sequence continues at coordinate 86,586 of JAUMHN010106669.1, forward strand.
AGAGAAAATAGAATATTATAAGGAAATTTAATACTAGAAAAGGAAATTATACTAATATTGAAAGAAAATAAAAGAAAAGAAAAATAAATCTAGAAAAAGAACAATAAACTAAAAATAAAATAAAATTGAACATTAGCATTAAAGAAAGAAATGGGACTTTTAAAAAAAAGAAAAATAAAGCTACATTACAGGAAGAAGAAAAGAAAAGAAATACTAAAAAATTACACCACTATTAAAAGAAAAAGAGAGTAAATGCTAATAAAAGAATTTTAAACTAATTCTAAAAAGATAAAGGAACATTGAACTAATATTAAAAGGAAAAGAAAAGAAAGAAAATAAGTGCTTGCAAATAAAATTAAACTAATTAACAAAGAAGAGTACAACTATTTAATTCAAATGTGAGTGTAGTATTGGCGATTACATTCACATAAATGTAAATGCATTATAATAGCAATTAACAACATTAATAAGTTGTAATTGCCAAAATATATTAGCACTAAATTGATATAAAAAAAAACAATGTACTTAGTGTGAAAGTGTAAATTAAGAAGTTAACTAAGGCGATTAAATTAAATAAGGCAAAATAATAGTAAACAAGGTTAACTATAAACTAAAGAAACGTACGAATTGAAATTGAACTTAACCCGATCACTCCAAGAGAGGGAAAGGAGCTAGAAAGATCGGGGATCCAAACAAGGTACCTGGATTGCTAAGGATTCCTCAAGTCGAGGAATGGTGATTCGATCCTCAGGCGATGATCCAAGCTTGGGTTTCAGTATCGGTCAGAGGTTCGGCTCTCGGTACTTCTGCAGGGTTTTGGCGTTGGGACCCGGATTGCTGGCGACTCGGTAGAGCTTCTCTCACTAAACCTCTCTCTAAATATTATGTCCTCAAAACGTATCAGGGGGTATGGTAATTATAGAATTATTCAACCAATGAGATGTTGACACGTTTTGGGACACGTAAGGGTTTTTAGAGTTGGCCGTCGCCAAGTTCAGAGTTGGCCGTCGCCACTTTTGAAAAGGTTCTAGAAGCTTCTCATGGCGGTCGCCACTATGCAAGTTGGTAGTCACCAGGTTGGAGTTGATGGTCGCCGGGTATGGATATGGCGGTCGCCACAAAAAGGTGAAGCTTCCAAGAGGTTCTGGTGGCGGTCGCCACAATGGAGTTGGCGACTCCATGGTTCATTGTAGCGGTTCAATGGCGATTTCACTGGTTTGAAGGTTTTAATGATTGGATTCAAATACCGAGCATGGATCATTTCCTGAGGATCGAATTAAGGCATCATTCTAGCTGTTTTCATCATCGAATTCACCTAAGATTAGGCGGGATCAAATTGGGGTGTCTGCAGTTGTCCCTCTTTAGTATAACTTTGCATAGCAACGCATGATGCAAGTTATATCAAAGACCCAGAGACAATAGCCATTTGACCGAGCCTTCAACCTTAGGCCACAAACACACAAGCATGCATATGATGTTGGTCGTACTCGAATTTCCATCAAGCTGTCTACGTACCCCTTTGCTAGGAATCAGACCAAAAACGTAGTTCATGGGGCACAATGCAAGGATGCAAGATAAGATTAATCATGATGCATGATAGGTATAGTGTAATTCAACGCGAGTCAGTTTAAGGTCATGAGGAGGACCGACGAGTTAGTTTAGTTTACCGGGAGAAAATCACGAATTAATAGGTCGAGTTAAGACCTAAAAATTCGAAACGAGGCGTGGGATAAAAATAATTAAAAGTCAAATTACGACTTAAAATTAAATTTATCAGGAGGAAAAATCACGAATTAATAGGTCGAGTCAAGACCTAAAAACTCGAGACAAGCATGGGACAAGAATAATTAAAAGCTGAGGCAAGATTAAAAAACTATTTTTAAATCCCAAAAACAAGCAACCAAATAATCATAGGGGCAATAAAAACACATAAAGAAACAATTATGACATAGGTGCTGTGGAGCAAGGCTTGAAAAACCTAAGATGCCTTCTAGACTTAGGGTGCCTGAGGAGCAGAGCTTCAAAGATAGAATGCCTGGCACACTAGGGCTTGGAACATATGATGCCTAGCACACTAGAGCTTGAAAAACCCAAGACTCCTTCTAGACTTAGGACCTAGACGTCTTATGGATTAAGGTTTGAAGAAAACCTAAGGCACCTTCCAGATTTAGGACCTAGATGCCTTATGGATTAGGGTTTAAAGAAAACCTAAGGCACCTTCTGGACTTAGGAGGTTTGAAGAAAACCTAAGACACCTTCTGGACTTAGGACCTAGACGCCTTATGGACTAGGGTTTAAAGAAAACCTAACACACCTTCTAGACTTAGAACCTAGACGCCTTATGGACTAGGGTTTGAAGAAAACCTAAGATACCTTCTGGACTTAGGACCTAGACACCTTCTGGACTAGGGTTTGAAGAAAACCTAAGACACCTTCTGGACTTAGGACCTAGACACCTTATGTACTAGGGTTTAAAGAAAAACCTAAGACACTTTATGGACTTAGGATCTAGACACCTTATGGACTAGGGTTTAGAGAAAAGTTAAGGAACATTACTCACACACGAACCTAGGGTTAAAAGGATTTTCCTGGCTCACCAGGGCCTAGGGTGCTTAGTCTTCTAGGGCTTGGGATTCCTAGTCTTCTACTAGGATGTGCAGGGTTTGCTTGGCGCACTAGGGCTTAGGGTGCTTAATCTTTAGGGCTTGAGAAATTTACCTGGCTTGTCAGGGCTTGGGGTGCCTAATCTTTAGGGCTTGAGAGATTTGCCTGGTGCACTAAGGCTTAAGGTGCCTAGTCTTCTAGGGCTTGAATGATTTGCCTGGAACACCAGGGCTTAGGGTGTCTAGTCTTTAGGGCTTGAGAGATTTGCCTGGCGAACCTGGGCTTAGGTAACCTAAGGGTCATTTTGCGAACCTAGGACCTAGACAACGCTTCGCATATGACTAGGATTTGAAAAAAGTTTGCCTGACGCACCAGGGCTTAGATCAACGAACCATTGCTGAGGGCTGCTACACAACTTTTAGGATCCACAGGCTCATGTTCTTTGGTCTTGAAGAGTTATGCCCCACTGTAGAGGAGTTCACCGTCATTCTTAATTTCATCCCACAAGAGTTCATGCTAATACTTTCCATGTTTATCATGCATCCTTGTGGTCTGATTGGCAGAGAGGTTTCTTTCTTCATTCATGGGGATTCACTAGACACAGATTCAGTCCTACCGGTGTTCTTGGTGACATTTAGTTGCGGTGCCGTTATGTTCTGTGCATCTGTGTGCTTGCCCAGTACCTTTTGGTTTCTTGTGACGACTGGGTTAGCACTATTTTGGTGGATATTGCTAAAGGCAGGGAAGGACTTCGTGCCCATAGTTTGGGCTGAAACCCTGATTGGTCTAGTGCTATCCATCCGAGTATAATTATGTCTTTTGCTGGTAGTCCTCTGCTTCTCCAAGGTGAAATTCAAATCTCTTATTTTCTCCGCTCTTCTCTCCTTTTGCTGATTTTCTCTCAAATTTTAAAGCTCTTCTCTCCTTTTGCTGATTTCTCTTGATTTTTACTGCTCTTCTCTCCTTTTACTGAATTATCTCGAATTTTATCGTTCTTCTCTCCTTTTTTACTATCCCTCTTTATTTTCCCATTTATCTCTCCTTTTGCTGATTTCTCTTGATTCTTACCTCTTTTCTCTCTTCTCATATCTAGTTGAAAGAGAAAGTAAATCTTCTGTAGAAATAGAATTCGAAAGGGTACAGCGCTGTTGTCATTGTCTATCGTTCTTTATCCCGATATGCACTACTGAGGCATCTTGGAGACAATATCATTTTCACTGATTAGAAGAAACATCACTTGGCAATGTTCGTAGGGGCAGATCCCTTTTACGACTTTGACTATTATGGACCATCCAGATGGTTTGCTGATTGTGTTGCAACTGTCCACTTTCTATTACCCACACAAGATCATGAGATAGGTTGGTCGAGGTCAGATCATATTTCACAACGTATGGGATTGTATTAATTCATCTTCCCTTCAGGCCCCATTTCTGGCGCGGTATCTAGAGGCTTGGCCATCCCGTTCATTGATGAAGATGCAGGAGCTGCCCCGTACTAAGCTCCCCAAGGAGTACAAGGCGTGGTTAGTTTAGGAAAAAGAGAGCAAAAATCGAGAAGAGAGAGAAGAACAAGAAGCAAAGAGGAGGAATATTTGAGGAACTTGCTTTGCTTTTCGAATTTTGTAGCTCTCTTTTTTGTTTAGAGTTTGGGACTTGCATGCCTGCCCATTATTTTCAAAACCTTGTGATCGCAGCTGAAATAATAAAAATTCCTCGTTTTTCTGAAAAAGGTTCCCAATTATTTAAAGTTTTTCGATTTTTACAATTAAACAATTTTATTATCAAAACACAAAGATAAATTTACATTGATCATTACTCGAATTCAAAGATGGCTAAAACAAAGAAGGTGGCCGGACTTCTTAAAAGAAACTGCCTACGTATCCCAAGAAAGTGGAATCAGGCCATAACGTAGTTCGAGCTTGGTTTACTCTCAAGTATTAACACTCTCCTTTCGTGATGCCCTAACTTTTGCCAAGGTCGCCCTTTTAGATTTTCGGCCTTGCGGGCTACTCTAACTTTTGCCCGGGTCGCCTTTTTGATTTTTAACCCAGTGAGCTTTTATTTTATTTTATTTCTTTCTCAAGGGTAGTAGTTTTTTGAGTTGGTTCAAGTTGATTGGAGTGGAGAACGTGTTATCATCCAGATCCATGATGATTACAGCACCACCGGTCATAATAGTCTTGATCAGATACGGCCCAACTCAATTTGGCTTGAACTTTTCTCTTGCATAAAAAATAGGAGCCTTGATTTCCTTAAGAACCAAATCACCTTCTCTCAGGTCCTGGGTACGCTTTGGCTATCTTCTTTTGATACCCTTATACGTGAAACAGAATTTGTAGTCTTCTTTCATCGAATAAGAGAAGTTCTTCCATCTGATTTCTCTGCCATTCTTCTGCGAGTTGAGCCACGTCTTAATACTTCTTGATCCTTTCAAAGAATTTTTGCGGCACTATGATATGGCCATCTTGATCTTTTGGACGTCACAATCATATCGTTTACATACACTTTGACTTCCTTGTGTATCATGTTATGCAACAAGGTATTGGTAGCTCTTTGGTAGGTTGCCTCTGCATTCTTCAAATCAAATGGTGTCACATGGTAATAGTAGGTGTCCCACGATGTAATGAGTGTCATCTTTTCTCTGTCTTTAGGGTCTATTAAGATTTGATTGTACCCGAAAAAGCCATCCATAAATGATAAAAAAGCGTCCCCCGCTGTGCTATCTACCAAGACGTCAATGTGTAGTAATAGAAAGTCGTCCTTTGAACTAGCCTTGTTGAGATTCTAAAAATTCACACAGACTCTGATGCATCCATCCTTCTTCAAGACCGACACAATGTTAGCCACCGACTTCAGATACTTGGTTATCATAAGAAATCTAGCGTTGTTCTGCTTGGTGACTTATTCTTTGATCTTCAAAGCCCATTTTGGCCGTATCTTTCTCAATTTCTATTTGATCGGTTTGGCATCGGGATACTAAAGGATATGATGTTGGATAATATCGGGATCAATTTCGGGCGTATCCTCATATGATCATGAAAAAATCTCTTTGAATTTTTTTAATAAAGTCATTAATTGTTCACGTTCAACTGAAAATAAAGAAGAACCAATTTGGACAATTTGTGGGTTAATTTCATTACCCAGACTTATTGACAAAGTTTCTTGAATTATTGGTTGGGCATGCATTTTTTTTTTTAATTAAAATTTTTAATTCTTCGGGGACATTCCCTTCGAATTGAAAATCATCAGAAAGCGTACAAAATAAATGAAGTAAAGAAGAATAATCAGAATCTTCGTTTATATCATTGATATCAAAGAGAGCATGGATTATAAGATTGAAAGCAAAATAAGAGGGTGCACAAATAGACGTGCTCTCGAACTCAACATCTAACTAATTAGAACAAAGTAGAAACTTACATGACTCCGACTTGACTCGAGACTTGACTCATGAAAAATACAAGAATTTAAAAATCGTTGTGACATTTGGTGCATATGGAGGTGGAATGACCTTACTATCAATGAGTTCCTGAATGTCATGGCGGAGTTTCAGATAGTTGTCGATTGGGTGTCCATGGCTCTGATGGTATGAGCAATATTGGGTAGGATCATAGCGTAGCGGTAAAGGGTTAGGAGGCGGCATTGGATCAAGAATCTTTATCATCCCTTTCTCGATATGTCGATTCAGGGCCGTGGACAGAGAGATATTAAGGGGAGTGAAAACTCTATTTGGCTTTTTCAGCTGCGACGGCTGGTTGTTTCTGGAAGGAGGTAATGAAGGTGAAGAATTCGATCGATCTGATTGGGGGTTTAGCGAATTCACCTCGTTAGAGCGAGATGAAGGGTTAGTAGAAGAGGTGCGATGGTTTTGGTTGTTAGATGGAAAAGGTCTTTTTGGCTTTTGGCTTGGCTTGACCTCCTCGATATCACCAGATTGGATTGCATCTTCTATTTGAACCCTAGCATCAAACAACTGCTCGAATGTAGAGAGCGGCTGTGTGATCAGGTAATGCTTCAGTAGGGACTACAGATTCTTAACCACGATCCTTACTTGCTCTTTCTCAGATGGCCGGTTTGTTATCTTGGCGGCTTTACCCCTCCATCGAGTCAAGAAATCAACAAACGATTCCCGGTTCTTCTAGCGGGTCGTTTCTAACTCTCGAGTAGTTACGTCTAGCTGGATGTTGTAGCTCTATTGACTGATAAAAGCCGTAGCTATGTCTTCCCAAGTTTTAGTTTTGGCCACCTTCAGAGAAAGAAACCATCTTTGTGCTGCCCCAGAAATTGATCGGTGAAACGGTTGGGCCTTGAGCTGATCATCAATTCTCAATGGGGACAGAGTTTTGACATACATTCTTAGATGAATACGGGGATCTCTAGTACCATCAAACTTCTCCATCTTCGGCATTTTGAATTTTTTGGACAGTTTAACATCTGGGAAAAGACATAAGCCACCCACATCTATCATGTATTCTTCTACACCTTTGGCCTTTCTCAACACCTTTTTCATTCGATCGATCTTTTATCACAGCACGAATTTCCTAGACTGGGCAGTGTTTTCTTCTTCTACCACAACCAGGTAGGGAACCCGAGGTGGCATAGCAAGTTGTGGTGCATCTTGTCCTTAGTTATCGTCCCAAAAGTCTTCGCCATTCTAATTTGTATTTTCTGGCTGTCCATTTATAATGGGCATACGGGCCTAAATCGCCCAAATTTGCGCTTGACAGTGGTTTTGAGCTTGGGTCTGCTGCTCCACAGCTCTCTGTATCTCAGTAATAGCCCTCATTAGAGCTGTCAAGTTCACCTCATTCTCTGCCATTTTGGATGATTTAGTTGGTTATTCAGATACTTTGTGAAGTCTGCCTGATCCTAATATCTCCTAAACACATGTTAACTGTACTCTTCTCGGCTCAATGGTCAACTTGAAAAAAGACCTGGATCCCAAAAGTAGAATAACAAGTATCAGATACTTCCTGGACAAAATTCTGACGACAGATAGCAAACATTCTAGATACTCAAAATGGCAAACCAAATGTAGATAATAACAGAAGCTGAGATAATGCCCCTGCTGGGCTCATACTGGCAGCATAACAACAGGATAACCCAAAAACCAGAATGATGGCTAAGAAGGGGATCAACTAATTTCTAAAGGAAATGTTCATCAAAATGGAGAAATGGGCTGCGTTCTAGCAAGAAAACCGTTTTAACCCTCAAGAGAGTAGTTTGAACTAGGATCCTAATGGACAGCACTCTAGTAGGAAAGCAAGATTAGCTCATGCGGGTATAGCAAAGTTTTGATGGAAGCGAGTTTAAACGGAAGCGGGGGTATAGAACTAACGACCCGGGAGGAGCCCGAAAGAGAGAGAAACTATCCTAGAGGTTTCAAAGCAAAGCACGGGCGCGACCCTGAGAAAAAAAACTACAGCGTGAAAACCAAACAAGGTGAAGAACAAAAGTCGGGTAAGAACCCGAAAGAAAAGCTAACCTAAACAATAAGGGATAATAGAAAACTCAGGCCGAATCCGGAAAAGAAACTTGCCTAGACTAAACAAACAATTCTATCAAACACAATCAAAATATGCAATTAAGAAAACACATAATTCTACTGGAGTTAGCTGTATCTAATGAGGGGGTCTAAGCTACTATATGCAAAAGGCCAATTTTGGTCAATCGAACATGGTACCTTCTGAATAGAGCCGGGTATATACCTCCCATGCCTGAAGTGGTGCATGACATGATCAAACAGTACGTCCGAACTCTTTTACTGCACCTATGAAAGCGTACAGTCAGAAAGGCTTACCCGTCTTTCTAACAAACCCCCAAACGAATAAACATTCAGGGCATCAGGTCGACCAGGCAGGGGAGGTTTGAAGGACAATGCACATGCATGCGAAAATACAAATGAGAAATTTTTTATTAAGAACCAATGATGCTTTCAAGTCTAGCCATCTTATTTGACTTTATAAACCAGTCCCCAGCAGAGTCGCCAGAAAATACTGTGGCACTGGGATTTTTGGAGTTTTTGGAAAATGTTTAAAATTAAGGGATTTAAAAGATGTTTAGAAAATATTTTAACACCTTGAAAACCAAATTTTGAAAATCCCATTTTGTTCGCCACTTAGTTTTTGAGAAAAACTAAGAAAAATAAAAATGGCTACTGATCTTGAAAACGTTAATCAGATAAAGAAGATTCGGGGGTTAAGGTACGAATCGGAGAAGGTGTTAGGCACCCCATTCGCCCAACCGTATGGTTGGCCTCTACTAATCATCATTGGTTCTTTATAATATTTCTCAAATGCATACAAATAAAGAAAATGGAGACAAAGAGAGAACATTCAAAATCAAATATGAAAAAGACATTGCATATATACATAGCACTCTAAATCAAAACAAACAAATGGATAAAATTTTAAATCCTATGGTATGCAATTTCTAACTAAAGAATTCATGGTGCACTCCCACATGCAATGGTTAATAAAATAACCTAAACTAGCATGATTCAAATAAAAGAACAAAAATATGCTAAAAGTTGCTAAAGTTATTTAAACATGAATTGCTACAAAATAAGCTAAACTACCCTAAGCATGATTTCAAAAAAAACGACTAAAACATGCATATTACCAAAACAAACTAAGTTGGCATTAACATGATGAATGTTTAATAAGAGAAAATACTAAATGTAAGACAAAAGATGCATAAAATCTTAAAGAAAGTTTACTAACAAAGAAATTTAAAATAAAAATTTTATGACAAAGAGATTTTGAAGGTTTAAAGAAAAAGCAAATAAAAAAAATTTATAAATGAAATCATACTAAGATGAAAAAGTTAGAAAATGTTATTAACTATTGAAAAAGAAAACCTAATTACTTACATTTTATATTTTAAAAGAGACAAAAGACAAACAAAAGAAAAAGAAAACAAAAAAAAAAAGAAAATTGCACTTAAAGATGAAAATTAGCTTAAAAGACTTTTTTTGATTTTTTAGATTTAATAAAAATAAAACAAGTATTATGAAAAGAAGATAAAGCTATATATAGAAGAAAATAAAATTTTACAAGAAAAACGAATACTAACATTAAATGAAAGGAAACACTAAAAAATAAAAATTAAACCGACACTAAAAAGAAAAGGAAGAGAAAATAGAATATTATAAGGAAATTTAATACTAGAAAGAAAAATTATACTAATATTGAAAGAAAAAGAAAAAAGAAAAGGAAAATAAAGCTAGAAAAAGAACATTAAATTAAAAAGAAAAATAAAATGGAACATTAGCATTAAAGAAAGAAATGAAACTTTAAAAAAAAAATAAAGTTACATTACAAGAAGAAAAAAAGAAAAGAAATGCTAAAAAATTACACCACTATTAAAAGAAAAAGAGAGTAAATGCTAATAAAAGAATTTTAAACTAATTCTAAGAAGATAAGGGGACATTGAACTAATATCAAAAGGAAAAGAAAAAGAAAGAAAATAAGTGCTTGCAAATAAAATTAAACTAATTAACAAAGAAGAGTACAATTATTTAATTCAAATGTGAGTGTAATATTGGCGAATATATTCACATAAATATAAGTGCATTATAATAACAATTAACAATGTTAATAAGTTGTAATTACCAAAATATGTTAGCACTTAATTGATATAAAAAATAACAATATACTTAGTGTGAATGTGTAAACTAAGAAATTAACTAAAGTGACTAAATTAAATAAGGCAAAGTAAATAGTAAACAAGGTTAACTATCAACTAAAAAAATGCACGAATTGAAATTGAACTTAACCCGATCACTCCAAGAGAGGGAAAGGAGTTAGAAAGATCGGGGATTCAAATGAGGTACCTGGATTGCTAAGGGATTCTCAAGTTGAGGAATGGCGATTCGATCCTCAGGCGATAATCCAAGCTAGAGTTTCAGTATCATTAGAGATTTGGCTATCGGTATTCTGGCAGGGTTTCGGCATCGGGACTCGAATTGTTCGACGACTCGGCAATGCTTCTCTCACTAAACCTCTCTCTAAAAATTTTGTCCTCAAAACGTATTAGGGGGTATGGTATTTATAGAATTATTCAACCAATAAGATGCTGACACGTTCTGGGACACGTTAAGATTTTTGGAGTTGGCAGTCGTCAGGTTCAGAGTTTGCGGTCGCCACTTTTGAAAAGGTTCCAGAAGCTTCTCATGGCGGTCACCACTATGCAAGTTGGCGGTCGCCAGGTTGGAATTGACGGTCGTCGGGTATAGACATGGCGGTAGCCACAAAAAGGTGAAGCTTCCAAGAGGTTCTAGTGGCGGTCGCCACAATGGAGTTGGTGATCCCATGGTTTAATGTATCGGTTCAATGGTGATTTCACTGGTTTGAAGGTTTTGATGATTGGGTTCTAATACCGAGCTTGCATCATTTCTCGAGCATCGAATTAAGGCACCATTCCAGCTGTTTTCATCATCGGATTCACTTAAGATTAGGCGGGATCAAATTGGGGTGTCTACAGTAGTTATCAATGAAACTGACGAAGTATTCAAAGCCACCTCTAACCTGAATTGTCATAGGACCACACACATCAAAATGAACCAGCGGTTCTTTAGCTCTATAGCCTTTGGCTGAAAAAGGCCTCTTGGTCATCTTACCCTCTAAGCAAGATTCACAAACTGGAAGTGCCTCCACTTTCAATGAACTCGAAGGTCCATCTGCTACCAGTTTAGTTATCGTTTTTAGATTAATATGACCAAAGCGTAAGTGCCAAAGAAACGTTTGGTTCATTAAAGAAGGAAACTTTCTCTTATATGGTAACGTACATGTATTATTCGTTTCAATTAGTTGTAGTGTAGGAGAGATTAGAGTAATAATATAAAGATCATCTACCAATGTACCAAAATAGATAACCCGTTTATTATCCTTAATAACTACAGAGTTATTAAAATAAACCAAATATCCATCTTTAACCAATCCAGAAGAGGAAACTAAGTTCCTTCTAATGGCAAGTATATAAAGACAATCTGTCAAAATTAAAACTCGATCTCTACCAAAACTGAGAGTGACATCTCCTACTGCAACGGCTGTTACCTTTGTATTGTTGTCCATATGCAGGTAAATCTCCCAATCACTAAATTGTCAGGTTTCCTAAAACCTCTGCAATAAATTGCAGACGTGATTAGTAGCTCTTGTATCTACACACCACGTACCGATAGATAACACCGCTAAACATGTTTCCATAACCAGTGAACAAAAATTACCTTGTTTGTTCTGCCTTCTGAAAAATACTAGACATAGCTTTTTCTAGTGCCGGGTCTGGTTGCTGTGAAAACATATGCCTTTTGGTTTTTTTTCACCAGTCCGTGGCCCACTAACTACCCTAGAATTCGTGTTTTCTTGTTTCTAAACCTTTTTCTTTTTCATGCCTTTCGGCTCAGAGGAAGAACCTTTTTCAGAAACAAACACATTTCCTGGTATTGAAGGAATACCATTTATAGTTAAAACTATATCCAAGTTACATTTTCGGTCAACAAAATTCAGTCCCATTAGTTTGTTTTGTTTGAGTATTAAAACGAGTTGGTTGAAAGTCATTTTAATCCTGAGAATCATATATTTAAATATACCGTTAATTATGACGAGCAAATTTTTAAATTCATTTTAATTTGGTTCCATCTACCATTTTAAAATTAATTCGCCACTAATATGGTAACCTGAGAATAGCATGCCACGATGGGTGAACGTCTACTATCTATCATAAGACCAGACATGCCAATTCCTTTTAATTTTACTATCTAGGCAACTGACTATACCAAGTAAAATTAAACAGCTGACATAGTTTCGGTCTAGTATATAATAGCAGTGACTCGGATGGAGAGGATACTATTATATACAGCGAAGTGTTAACCACCACCTAATCCTAAATCAATCGCTTCGCAATGAACCCTTTAGATGGAGAAGTGATCCACACTAATAATTTCCAGAATTATCTCTAATGGAGGTTTGTACTGGTGATACCGCAATTAATTTGTCCGATTGGGAGGAAAGCCTTACTGCCAACATGCAGAGTTTAATTGCATCGCCTACAAACTGGTGATGGAGAACGCGAGATTTATCTGTGAATAAATTCCTTCTTCGACTTAGATTTTTAAAATATTTTTTAGGGTTATAAAAATTCATTTAATTAAAATAAATTTATTAATTTCGAAAGTCACACGATCTGAAAGAATAAAACATCTTTCCGTGTACATGATTCCAAATATTTTGGTTTATCAAACCATCTTTTCGTGTTTAAATGTGTAGAAAATAAAATTTAATAAATGCACAAATATTTCTTTAACTTTTCAGCTAAGGTAGTGATTAAAAGTATTTATTTATTTTATTTATCGTCTCATATTTTTAAAAAAATAATAATTTATTTTGATTAAATATTTTTTCATTTAATTAATTCAAAATTCGAAATTAATTTCTACATTTTTACAAGATATCTTATTTTAAAAAAAATCATCTTAAACGTAATATTTTGTAAAAAATAAAATATCTAAAAAAAATATTTAATTAAAATTAATTAATTAAAAAAAACTTAATTTTATTTTTCATTACAAAATATTTTAATTAAAACTAAATTTCCGAATTAATTAAATTAACAGGATAAATAAAACTAATATGTATCATCCACGCAGTTATTATATAAAATAAATAAATTAAAAGCAAGATATATATCCCGATTTTATGATCGAATCGAAACTTTAAAGAGTTTCAGTCTCCTGTTTAAAAGGATAAGCTTTAAAATTATTTTCTGAATCAGTTTCATTGTTTGGATAAACACTACTTGTGTTTGGATGAAAAACCACTTCAGTGTTTTGCGTAAAAAGAAAAACTGCCAACCAAACTTAAGCTAACCAAATTGCTTATTGCCTGCGTGCGTCGCTGAAACTGCTGCTGTTTGTGTCTCTGAAATTTTATGTTGTTTGCGTCGCTAAAACTATTGCTATTTGCGTCGCTGAAACTTTCTGTTTGGCTGCTGCGGCAGCTGTTTTGCACCTTTATTTATACAAAAAAAACTAAAAAAAATTGCAAAGCAAAAAAAAAACACCGGTTGCCGCCGCCAACCACCGTCGATTGCTGCCGCCTTCGTTCTTCCATACGTGTTCTTATTTTTTTTTTTCTAATAAACTAGAAAAAAAATTAAAGAACATAAAATTTTTACATCGAAATCTATGTTCCGTAGGCTCACATTCGATCTAAAAAAAATTAATTTATCACGATCAAGCCCTGTGAAAAAAAAAATTAATCATCATCCACACATTCAATCAAACATGAAAATAAATGATAATCATAAAATCGAGATTTGAATGCCTGCAAAACAAAATTAGCAATAATTTTAAAACTACCCGGCCCTAATAACCGTATACAAAAAATAAAACGGTTCTGATACCAATTGTTGGAAGCAATACTGTCAAGATCATTGTTTTTGCAAACGATTTTCGGTAAAAAATTAACTGGACGGGCAAAACGCCCAAACTGGCTCGAGATAAAACTTTTGACGACGAAAGATCAAAATAAAACCCGTGCAACCAAAGTTAATTTAGAAAAATACTTTTTTTCGATCGATTCTTCAACTACGATTTGATTCTGAGTTGAAACTCCTGTCAGATCTTCTACTATATTTTCTTACGCGATCCTTGAACATAGTGTGGGTTACGGACTATCAAGAGCGCGTACCGACAGAACCCAAATATATTTAGTCTTGAAAGATAAAATATGACATATCAATATAAAATTGGTTCAGCGTACCCGCATATATATATGGCTATAGTAGGGACCTGAAGAGTAATTATGAGTAAGACTTCCAGTGGAACACAGATACCTACCAGCGATTTCTGTAATTTTCATAAAATACTAAATTACAGTTCACACCACTAAAAAACTATAATTGCACTCTGACCCATAATCTCAAGACCTTCTAGCATTAAACTCCTGTTATTAAATGCTTATAATTTCTTTCCACGTTAAGATTTTTGAAACCCGCTAATTAAATTTAACTACTGACAATTTAATTTAATCGGCATCTTGATATTCCTTAAGTCCTTCCGCTTAACTTATTTGACTGCCGGATAATCAAATCCACCTACAGGATTTGGCCTGGTCCTTATAAGCTTCATTAAAGGGGTATCGTCAATCCCGATCTTTCAGGACGTGGATTCCGTCAATAATTAATATTTCTCATATAAATAATATCACTATCCAACTCACTGAGAATGTAGACCCATATAAGATCGCACCCTCTAATGAATCAAAATAACGAATATTAAATATACAAAAATCAATAATTATTTCA